>CM076570.1:998585790-998752928 GCA_034641835.2 Pinus albicaulis | reverse complement strand
TCTGTTGAGAAGTTCCAGTGGGTTGTTGTCTGGTAGTTTGGTCTCCACTAGTGACATTCTGGTAGGAGGGATTTACCCCTCCTCCCGAGGAGGTCGCCATCACGAACCACTTACTAGAGATCTGCAAAATCCCCTCTCTCCTGCATCAAACACCTGTGCTTTGCTGCAAACCCTTGCTAGTATTTTCTTTGAGCGCTCCCATCAAGAAATAGCTAGGGGAGTTTTTTTCAAATACTCACCATTCGGCCAAAACATTAACATGATCTTGAATTTTATATAACTTGAATATTTAGATTATATATAAATTTTTTAACTTATTAATGGACTGAGATTAACTATTAAAATACAACTATGTATTATTTATATAATTTGAATGGATAGTAAATTATATACGTGAATTTGAATGGATCATAAATTTACCTTTAACAAAAAAAATTACTACATTGAATTTCCAAATTAAGTAAAATTTTAAAAATCTTTACTCTTTACTAAAGTCGATACCATTTCCTAAATCAAAGAAAAAGAGTTAATTCAACATAAACAATCAAAATCAAAAATCTTTTAATATTTCCTTTAATTAAATATTTGTAAAATAAATCTTTAAAAAGAAAACCCATATTCTATGGATAAATTAAAATATTTAAAGACATAAATATTTCCCCCATCAAAGTTACAATATTTTAAAATTTAAATAAATAAAAATATAAATAAAAATGAGGTATGGTAAAGAAATAAAACCTGTTTTTATACTTACTCCATAATTATGGTAAATAAATAAAAATATATAAAAACTAGATGTATGGTAAATAAATAAAAATTAATTTTATATTTAGTCCATAAACCTTTTTATATTTAGAAAATTTTAAAAAGAGGTTTTATTAAGATGAAGCCTATGGGACGAATACCATGGGACAAATTAATATTGATACCATGGGCCAAATACCATATTTATAATATAAGTATGGTAAATAAATAAATATAAAATTTGTATAAAGAGGTATGATAAATAAATAAATATAAAATAGGTATAAATAGGTATGGTAAATAAATAAATATAAAAGATTTATAAAGAGGTAAGGTAAATAAATAAGAATATATCAAATAGTATTATAAATAAAAATCTAATTATATAACAAGCTTACGAAAAAATACCATAGTAAATAAAAAAGGGTATGGTAAATAAATAAAAATAAAAAAATTTAATATTAAAATGACCAAGTCAATCTCAGAAATATTTATCATATTTTAAATTATTATATTAATATTTGATATATTTACATATTATTGATAAAATTAATCATGTCTTCTATAGATTTTCCTCGGGAGCACACCACTGAAACCAGCCTAGATCCATCTTAACTCCAGATCTATCAAGTGTCGAGAGTGATCAAATCTCTCGAGGTGAAAACCTTTCCTCAAGTTTTGCACTCAAAAAAGAGGTTTGCACGTCGAGATATTTGATCCCTCTTGGTGCTTGATAGATCTGGAATTAAGATAGATCTAGGCTAGTGTTATCTCATGTCTAGCTTTTAATATGCTTCAAAAATATGTTCTTGCTATGAGGAAATGGATGGATATCATATTTAAATGGACACCTTATTCTTAAGAGTAACGAGTAGATGACTTTGCTTTTCTAATTTATCCAGATGCTTTGCATTACAAGTGAGGAGGACCGTACTACAAATTTATGTATAAAAATTCTCATAACTATTCACAAGTGAGGAGGACACCTAGTATAAATTAATATATAAACACTCATAACTATTCAAGTTTTGGATAATTTTTTTAAAATGATGGATATTATCAATAATGTTTTTTTTAATTAATCATATCATAACGATTTAGTTTAGTTTTCAAACCAACTAATGTGGTTCACAATTTCAGATTAATCACATTATAAGGATTTGGTAAAATGAACCAAATTTTTTGGTTCGAAATGTCAACCAATCTACTTTAAATAAAAACAAAACCATGTGAATGTTAACCCCAAAACTACAACTACATTGAATATCGGTTTCAAAAAAGATTAACTAATTTCCATTTTTTTTTTAAAATGATACACCCAAATTTTATAGTATAAAATTAATTTACTTTGAAAGTGATAAAAAATTTATATAGAGACTCTGTAATTTTTTTAATATTTTTTAATACTTTTACAAAAATATAACCAAACAATTTACAAATGGCTTATTATGAGCTAGTGAGATTAACCAAGATTTCTAAAATTTAAGATAATTTTCCATCCTTCAAATTTTCTATCATAAATGATTTAAAAAGAACCTCAAGCATAACAAGCATTTTGTAAATAATGTATTATCTACTTCTATTCAGAAATTAATTTCACTCAATGAACTACAAAGATCATAAAAAATCTTCCATAACCTAAACAAGTAAAGTACATACAAGCTAGATGGTTTGTAAAAATAAAGATTTAAGAGGAGATTAATTTTGAATAAAGCAAGATTAATGATAGGAGTAATTTACTTTTAAATTCAATTCAATTTTTTTTTATGATATTCGTGGTCCCCACATGATAAAATACTTTAGACTAATTCCCAAAGACACATAGCAAGCCTAGTTGAGAGACCTAATATAGTCAATGGTATTATATTTCAAAAATATATCTGATTTTTAGAGAGGGTGATTAAGAAGTGGTTGGTTATTAACTTATTTAATTAATTTAGGAGGAGGATGAGCAAATTGAGGATGAGATTTTCGACCAACATGTCAAAATGAGCATTACAAATCATTCAACGAAATAGTACATCCAAGAACCCTAAAAGGTGGTCACTCTAAGTAGTCATCAATCCAAATTAACTATCAACCAATTATTGTCATGACTTCATCAACAACAGTAAAAGGAACCTGGTACATCAACAATTTTAAGACTCTACCCCTCCATCTTGTTATACCTTATCTCTTTTATGGTTCATGAGAGCTCAAAAGTCCCTTTTTGGATGAATGGGTTCACATTTCCAATTAGATATAAATATTTTGATGAGTTCTTTAGGCACCTAACAATTTCAAAAATTAAATTTCTAATATGTTTTCACTCTTGAAGAAAGCTTTCTTTTGAAAATGCAATTTATTTTAAATTTTTAACCCTATTTTAATTGCATGAGTGTCTTCGTAAAGATGAATACCACCTCTATAAAAGAAAAATGAGACCACCTATCAAGCACTAGGAGATTGGATTTTACTTTATCAATAATAAAGATAAAAAATATTCTAAATTTATGTGATATTAGCAAGGTATAATTCAATTTTAACAACCCCTATAAGATCAACCTAAAGTTACATGAGAAACCAGGCATTGTCACATTTTTCATCCCATGCATATTCTAATTGAATTAATTTCCCAATGTTATTTCCAATAATTGATAGAATTCCTTTCAACCACATAGATGTGTAACCGGAGAGGTACGATGCATACATTTTGAGTTGTAAATGGATCTATGGTTAAGTCAAAATTCACATGCAAATCTTGATAGACAGGCTTGAGTGCCCCCAATTCTATGATATATTAATCACATCATAAAGACTTGGTGGATATTTCAAACCAATTAATGTCTTTCACTATTGTGGTGAAGATGTGAAAATGAACCAAGTGAATGAACCAAATTATAGGAAAATGAACCAAATTAATTGGTTCGAAATGTGAACCAAATCCTTAAGAGTAACGAGTGAATTCAAGTTGCATGAGGTGCATGGCATAAGAGTAACCAACGAGTGAATTCAAGTTGTGATTTACTTAAACCATCAAAGTTTCATAGAAAAAATGTTTGGATAGAATATACCAATGAGTTCTTTAGATAAGGACACCCATTCTTAAGAGTAACGAGTAGATGCCTTTGCTTTTCTAATTTATCAAGATGAGGTTCTAGGTCTAGTTTCTTTGCATTACAAGTGAGGAGGACCATACTACAAATTTATGTATAAACATACTCATAACTATTCACAAGTGAGGAGGATAGCTAGTATAAATTAATATATAAACATACTCATATCTATTCAAGTTTTGAATAATTTTTTTAAGATGATGAATATTATGTATAATGCTTTTATAATTAATCATATCATAAGGATTTAGTTGAATTTTCCAACCAATTAATGTGGCTTACCATTTCAGATTAATCACATCATAAGGATTTGGTCAAAGTTTCGAACCAATTAATGTCTTTCACTATTGTCGTGAAGATGTGAAAATGAACCAAATTAATTGGTTCGAAATGTCAACCAAATCCTTATGATGCAATTAGTCCGAAAGACAGCTCTTTAACATTATCGATCACAAAAGTATAAGATCTAAGATCATCAATAATATGAAAGATTTTAAATTAGAATCTAACTGTGAATGTTGCATTTAGAATGATATTAAGAAAAGCAATATTTTCCTAAAGAGACAACACAATATAATTTACAAATGTCATCATAAAAAATCAATTTTTTATGCTTGTGTTATCAGTTAGAAGAAAATTTTGGCCGGAAATTCCACAAGAAACTCCAAAAATTCTCATTAAAAACAACTCAACTCCACAATATTAATGATAAAATTGCTAAGTAAATACAATTCTCACTTCAAACACAAACATGATCTCTTTCCCTTTGCTTTCCTTGGAAGCCAAAGAACAATACTCTTCATCATCATGCTTTGATGAAGAGCCATCTCTAGTGTTCCACCTGAACTCCTTCTACACTAGATCTGACCGCAGTCATTCTCAATCCGGATGTTTTTCCCGTCTGTTGACAAAGTCTTCATAGCTGTGCCAACTCTTAGGAAGTCCGAAGAGAGCTAAGCTAACCGAAACATCACTAACAATAGTTATTCTCACACTCCCTAGTTCATCATGACATTAGAAAAACTTCGTGAGATACTTTGGAATATTTTCGCCCTTTTCCATCTTAATCTTCATAAGTTTATCTTTGAGCGCTAATTTCCTATGCTCGCTACTACTTTGGAAAAGATACATCAAAGCCTTCCAGATAGAATATGGTGTGTCTATCGAATGAAGGCTTGAGAAAATGTGGTCTCGTACACCTTCCAATAGAATCCTCCTTGCCTTTGCCGCTTTCTTTTTCCATACATCAATTAATGCAACATATGTCGAAGTGCACTTAGGAACATCACTGTCGATGAATTCCTTCAATCCATTATCTTCGAGCACCACCTCCATCCTGTCCTTCTAGGAAATGTAGTTCAAGCTACCCTCAAGTGCATACTATGGCCAAAATTCATTGAAAGCCATTTTGATGTTTACTCAACTATAGCACCAAGAAAATATTTCTGCAAATTCAAATTATTCAACCAACAAAATCAACTCCTGCTTCAAAATTCCAATATTTTGTGCTCTAATACCATGTAGAAATTTTAATACAAATTATGTATTTCCTGGATACTCCTGATATAAAAATTCTATGCCACTGTTAAATACGTAATCGCTTCTACAAAAAAGTTTGCGTAATTTAAAGCACAATCTCCAATTGCAATATCAAGAAGAAAGAACAATCACACATAACACAAATGTTTTTACCGGGAAAGAATAAATCTCAAAACCCCACTATCATATATTATGTATATATCATGGATCATGAAACAATCTCATACAAAACTCTAATCCAAGAGATCTGAATACAATATGCAAGCGTCTCACACTATCAATTAAAAATTGGATAATACATGTGCCAATTTAATGCCTCGAGACAGCCTACCTCCAGATCCCAATCCCAGCTGATAGCAATCCATGAATGAATGGAATCCTACTTGCCTTGACTGTATAATTCTCATGGTCACATCCAATGTGTGTGTGAATTCATGAGTGCACCCAATAATGTCACAACTGATAGTCAAACTATCCCTTTCACCTACATCTCAACTACGTGTCCGCTAGATCTGACATGCATGTAGTTAACAGTAGTAGATATTTAGTTGTATGTGAGACCACTGATTGTGAATTAATTAATAACTAATTCACTAATATTTCACTAATGTATCTTTAGTTACAACTAGCGCAACAGATTTTAACTCACTTAACTGAATTAAACTACTTTACAACTCACATAATTGCACATCCAATTTTGCTACAACTTCAAATCACTGAGTTACAACTAAGTCCACTTTTATGTCCCACCAACCAACCTTTCAACTCAATTTTCCTATAGCTAGATAATTTTCCACTTCAGTTAACTATTTCCAACTGCTCATTGAGAATAGATTATTGTTTATTGTCCAACTATTATTAAGGGATAATAATAACCAACATGCATCTATAAATAGACATGCGATCTATACATAGAAATCACACATACATCTATAAAGAGACCATCATCTATAAATATAGTTTTCTCAACCATATATAAATATACATAATCTATAAAAACAATTTTCTCATGAATCTATAAATATACCTTCACCTAAAAATAGCATGAGGCTCCATCCTAGTGTAGGTGCATAATTTTCACTAGGATCTTCTTGTTGAATCTCAACATAGATCTTGTATTTTATTTGCTTGTGTTATCTGACTGTGCAGGTTCTAATTTTTCCAATTAGAGTTGGAATTAGAGCGTTCAAGCTGAAGAATGAACAAAGAGTCTGATAGATTCCAGGTATGCTTCATGCCATCATATATTTACTTTAAGGAAAGCATTGGGTTCCTTGCCTCTTTGTTGTTATAGGTTGGCCATCGAACTTAGAGGAGATACTTTTGTTCACAATAATAAATGCCACATAAAAAATTGGCCACTCCATTGGGGAATGATGTATTCCCTCAGTGGTTTTCCTTGTCCTTTTTGTTTTATTACCTCTTCCATAGACCTTTTCTACTTTTATCGGTCAAGAAAAAACGTAGGAAATTATTTCATTGAGCCTTTTTTGCAATTTTTGTATTAGAATCCTTCATCCTAAGAACAATTCTACCCTAGTGCCTCTGACACTTAATTGCACATCACTCAGCCCCAATTTTTCTTAGTGTTGCAAATAACTAGTGCATCTTTTGCAACAATCTTGACCCCTATTTTTCCACAAACGTTTCCTATGTTTCTAAGTATCTCTTCGATCAGTCTAATTCTAGCTGACATTCCTTGAGTCTTGAGTGTCTTGTCATCTTCCTTTATCCGCGATTTGGTTTTCATTTATGTTAGATCCCCTTTGGTAAGAATTGGTTTTGATTTTTCTTTTTTCTTATCATTTGGTAACTCACAAACTAATTTCATTTTGTCATTGTTCGCTTCGATGAATGTTGTTCTAGTCCTCATTCTAAAAATTGCACTTGACTCAGTGATTAAAAATTTGCATCTTAGCTTTCTTTATTTTAAAAATAAAGAGGAATTGAAAAGTAAATATTTTCATTTTAATTTAGGGGTTTCTGTGTGAAATTGCATATTTTTTATTTGGTTTTTTCTAAATTGTCTATGAGTGTTAATCTCCTTTGAGTGACATCTCTTTTGAGTTTTGAAATTTTCACCAAATTTTGGTTTGAGTCCGTTTTTGATGAAATATCAAATTATAATTTATTTCATTGGAATCCTCTTGTGTTTGTTTTGAAGAATTCTCTTGCATTGATGACATTTGCATATTAAGAATTCTCATTTTAACAGCAAGAAATGAAATTGAAAATAGATTACATTTGCTTAGATTTTAGGGGAATCATGCATAAACTACATTTCATCATTTGGAATCTCTTAATGCTTTGAATTTAGTTGGATTAGTGAAATTAAAATATCTAGTTTCGAAGATATTATTTTTTTCATGTTAGTTGCATCATAGTTGTGTTCAGGTTACATTGATTTTTGAGCCTTGAAACTAAAACATAATTCAAGATCAACTCTAAAATTAATCTTAATTAATCTAAGGAGCATTTGAAACTTAATGACACACATAGGTGTCTAGGCTAGAGACATGTTCTAGCATCTTTAAATGTAGGAGATGCCATTTTTTGTCAACGTTACAATTTAGGGGTGATATTTTGTTCCTTGTACATAAGTGTACAGGATCGTACTCCATGTACCTTTGGGTATACTGGATGGTTCTCTATGCACATAAAATATACATGAATGGTTTCATATAATGGTTATTCATTAGACAACACTTCTACAAGTTTCACTCTCACGTATTGTTGAGTATATTTTTGTAGTCCCCTATAGGTTGCTATGTTTACCATAGGTAACTGAGTCAACCATCTTGTATACTATGATACATTGAACACAAAATTCTTGGAGATTGGTTTTCATAAATTAATTACATGGTTCACCAAGGTTTATATTGCAGTTCACACTTGCTTGATAAAAATTTATGCCTAGATTACCCTCTTTGATTCATTTTATTGTTAATTTCTAAAATCAATTAATTGACCGTGAAACAAGACCCTCTTCGTGGAACAAATCCTTACTGGATATTAGGTTGAGACTAATGTCACCAATTCCTAAGTCCACCAATGGAGGAAACCCATTTAAATGGAATCTTGGTCGTTTTCCTTATTTTTGAAATATTGGTGCTCTTTATATGGAAACATTGTCCCTTCTCGGATTTACCATTGGTTTAAAAGTTGGTTATTTTCAACCCTTATGGTTCCAAATATCCAAATTTCTTCTCAACCAAATAGTCCCCCACATGAACAAAATTAACCTTAAGTTGACCCTTTGCCTTCTTCACCTGTTATTTCTTCATCCCTTTCTTCCTCCTCGCATAGTGAAAGTCTTGATTTTATTAACTAGGAAGTTAAGAAGAAGAATAAGAAGATGAAGAAGAAGAAGCAAAATAACCAGGGGAAAGCCAAGAAAACATTTCTATTGATGCAACTAATATGGAGAAACCTTCCAATCAGGCCCACAAATTTAAATTCCCTTGCATGATTTGTAAGGGTGATCCACTTCTTAGATATTTTACATGTATTCCCAAGATATTAGAAGTGTTTTCCAAAGGCTCACGTCAACCTTTATCATCAGCCTCTAGAGATCATGTTGTTGATAAACCATCACCTAGTGATAGTAAGGTCCATGGGAAAAATGGTAAAGTTAAATTTACCTGTAGGTTATATGAATGGAATCATCATATCCAACTTTCTCCTTATCTTGATGAAGGCTCAAAAGTGTTCGAAAACATTACATCTTCTCAACCTCCTCTTCCAGCTAGTTACCGGAAGCTTTCTCCTAATCCTCCACTAGTTGATGAAGTTATTGATCAAAATATAAATCAAATCAATCCCACTCTCTATGAATGTGAATCCCATTAGTTCATTCCCAACTAACCATTATTGGAGAAAATGGTTGACCCAATTCCACCTTCAGTTGATCATACCTTTCCCGTAGAGAGTTAAATTCATATCGCTAAGGTTCTTCTTGTTTCTTCAGATTCCAATGAGCTAGGGGGGAATCCTCTTGTTCCAACAATACAAAAGATTAATTCTCTTTTCCCATAGAACCAAGGGGGATTTCTCTTGTTCCTACAACTCCCCCTCCAAGTAGTTTGGTCAGTTATTTTTGTAGGAGCCGAGTGGAAGGATATCATCTTCCTCCTTATGTGCCCTTCCATATCACAGTACAAGCCTATAATGTGAGTGTCTGTAGCACAATGATAGATTAAGGTGCATCTTTTGTAATTTTTCCTCAACTACTTGGAAAACTTTCATCTCTCCATAGCTTGTGCATGTTACCCAGAATATGTTGGATTTTAATAAAGGAACCAATCAACTGTTAGGGATCCTTCCTAAGTTTCCTATTACTTTGGTGGAAAATATTTTTTATATTGATGCATTGTTATTCATGGGAGCTCTTGTCTCTTCACTATTTCATGTGATGTGTTTCTCTTATGAAGGAAGAATCATGACCATTGACCACATTACATTCATTGGTCCTAATATCACTCCCAATAAAAAATCATCCCTAAATGGTCCTTATATGCAAGTGGTATCTCCCCTTCCATTGGATAATTATGTGGAAACATATTCCATGCATGTGTCTACTAATGATCTAGTCGGTGATATAGTGCATCATGTACATGGAGCATTGGATCCTGATATTTCTATTAGATATCTTGATATGTATCCCTTCTAGAGTGTTGTTCTCCCATCTGATTAGAACCTTCTTGAAACCATGGCCTCTTATGGTATATGATCAAGGTTCCCAAAGAAAATTTCATTTTTTTGTGTCAAGCTCCTTAAAAAATGAAACAAGGTTTTCGGAGAAAATTTCCTTTTCTTGTGTCAAGCTCGTTAAAAAATGAAACAAGGTGTGTTAGAATAGTTGTTTTCCTGTGTCAAGCTTGTTAAAAAATGTAACATATCCCATTTTAATTCGATTCTTTGATTATATATTGTAAATTCCCATTCATGTGTTTCACTTGATCTCATAAATGAACCTTCCTTCCATCTACCTCTTAGCAACTAGTACTCTACTTAGGTGAATGAAATAAATATTTCGGGGTATGTACCTTGAATTGAGTTATTATGCTGGGGGCATGCAAATTGATTTCAAGAATATCTTTTCTCTGTTTCAAGCTTGTGTGAAAATAAAGCCAATTTCAAGTTTCTGTAAAATTGAAACCATTTTCATCAGCATATTTCTACTAGATGATCGTTGGTGTCTCATTCCATCGTCACCATATTCTTGGCCAATCATACACTTTGACTTGGTTGTTTACCCTTTCCTGAGGAAGCACTGCAATGAGTGGTCTTAATAGCCAACCTTGTGACCTTTATGTGTTTTTAGCAGTTCCATCATGATCGGAACCAGTAGATACCCTTTATACCACTCTTTCCTCTAGGTGGAGTAATGTTTCAGCTCTTTGCAGACTCTCAAAATATGAAAATATTTTTGAGCACATGTATTTTCAAACTCGTAAAAGTAAATGAAAATATGTCTACTCAGTATAATTTTAACCCTTTTTAGAAATTAGATAGACTATTGAAGAAAAAGGAATACCTTAGTCGAACATGCCTAACATGTTATCTCAATTATTTTTTTCTACCTTTTCAAACTAGAGAGACTATCTAAGAAAAGGAACATTTGGATTTTTCTTTTTTCCCTCCTTTCCAAACTCTCTAAACATGAAAAAGATGTCGATTTTTACGTTCATTGGACTCGTTAAAACATCTAACAATGATTGACTTCTCTAATATGAAAAGGTTGAACCAATTATTCTCATGTTTCATTAAAAATACTCGAAAGGATTCATCCAAACGGTGAATTGATAGATAAATCATATGTTATCTTCCAAAATCTTGTTAAAAAATAAAGAGGTATTGACAAGTATGGTTGGGGAAAATGGGGAAACATGGTACTCCATTTTGCTAATGGTAGTGAGTTTCTCTTGAACACAACACTCTTCCACTTCATCTCTGTGGTTTTTGGATTGGGTAATCTACTTGTCATTCGGTTCATCATACTTGTCTTTCATATCTAATTTTTTTTTTATTATTCCTCAATTTTATTTCTATACACACTTTTATTTCAAAGCCTCCATTTCTGTTCTAGGTCAATGCTCCCAACTCCATTCCGTGTCGTTATGTGTTTAAGAGAATTATTTTAAGTTGAGATTTGTCACAATAATCTTAAGCTTGATTTCATGTTTTCCTTTTCCTGATCTAGTTATGTATCATCGTCATTCTGTCTTAGTAATGATAGCCATTTCGTTTCGTTGATGGGGGATACATCAATTCCCTCCTATGATGGGATACTTAGCAATACCCATTTTTTACCTTGTTCCTTACAGACATCAATGGAAATATTCCTTGCTCTCAGTGAAAAATAATGGAAATAATGGAAATAATAAAATAAGATTATATTACATCATTAAATTTTAGAAGGAAAAAAGAAAAAACTATTTTTTCAACTCGTACTTTCAACTTATCTCCCTATGGGTAAACTCAGATTTCGAGTGGGAACACTCATCCGATGAAAACATTTGATTCCTAATCCAAGGAGTACCCATTTTTCATCCTTTAGATGGACCTTGCTATACTAAAAATGAGGTATACATCGAAATGTTATTGCAATTATGTACTTTCATGTATTTTTCATTTTTCATATAGAATGATTCATCGAAAATATGTAAAATGGGTACTCCTTGGATGAATAATTATATTTTGCATCCAACGCGTAATCCCACTCGAAATTTGAGTAAAACCTTAGGGAGATAAGGTGAAAATACAAGTTGAAAAAACTAGTTTATGATGACGAATTTTTTTTTGATGATATTCGTGGTCCGCACATGATAAAAATCTTTAGAATAATTCTCAAATACAGATAGCAAGTGGAGTTGAGGGACCTAATATAATCAATGGTATCATAATTCAAAAATATATCTTATTTTTAGAGGGGTAATTAAGAAGTGGTTGGTTATTTTTGTTAATTGAGGAGGAGGATGAGCAAATTCAGGATGAGATTTTCAACCATCATGTCAAAATGGGAATTACAAATCGTTCAATAAAATATTATATCCAAGAATGGCTAAAAATTAGTCACTCCAAGTAGTCATCAATCCAAATTAACTATCAACCAATTATTGTAATGACTTCATCAATAATAGTAAAAGGAATCTCGTACATCAACAATTAGAAGACTCTACCGCTCCATATTTTTGCACCTTATTTCTTTTATGGTTCATGAGAGCACAATCCCCATCAAAAGTCCCTTTTTGGATAAATGGGTTCGCATTTACAATTATATATAAATATTTTGATAAGTTCTTTAGGCACCTAACAGTTTCAAAACTTAAATTTGTAATATGTTTTCACTCTTGAAGAAAGGTTTCTTTTGAAAAGGTAATTTATTTTAAATTTTTAACCCTATTTTAATTGCTTGAGTGTCTTAGTAATGATGAATACCACCTCTATGAAAGAAGAATGAGACCACCTATGCAACCATGCATTGTCCCATTTTTCATCCCATGCATATTCTAATTGAATTAGTTTCCCAATGTTATTTCCAATAATTGATAGAATTCCTTTCAACCACATATATGGGTAACCCGAGAGGTATGATGCACACATTTTGAGATGTAAATGGATCTATGGTTAAGTCAAAATTCACATGAAAATCTTGATAGACAAGCTTGAGTGCCCCCAATTCTATGATAGATTAATCACATCATAAGGATTTGGTGGAAGTTTCAAACCAATTAATATATTTCACTATTGTCACGAAGATGTGAAAATGAACCAAGTGAATGAACCAAATTATAGGAAAATGAACCAAATTAATTGGTTCGAAATGTGAACCAAATCCTTAAGAGTAACGAGTGAATTCAAGTTGCATGAGGTGCATGGCATAAGAGTAACCAACCAGTGAATTCAAGTTGTGATTTACTTAAAACATCAAATTTTCATAGAAAAAATGTTTGGATAGAATATACCAATGAGTTATTTAGATAAGGACACCCATTCTTAAGAGTAACGAGTAGATGAATTTGTTTTTCTAATTTATCAAGATGAGGTTCTAGGTCTAGTTGCTTTGCATTACAAGTGAGGAGGACCATACTAAAAATTTATGTATAAACATACTCATAACTATTCACAAGTGAGGAGGATAGCTAGTATAAATTAATATATAAACATACTCATATCTATTCAAGGTTTGAATAATTTTTTTAAGATGATGAATATTATGAATAATGTTTTTCTAATTAATCATATCATAAGGATTTAGTTGACTTTTCCAACTAATTAATGTGGTTCTCCATTTCAGATTAATCACATTTTAAGGATTTGGTGGAAGTTTTAAACCAATTAATGTCTTTCACTATTGTCTTGAAGATGTGAAAATAAACCAAATTATAGGAAAATGAGCCAAATTAATTGGTTCGAAATGTCAAGCATAACAATCATTTTGTAGATAATGTATTATCTACTTCTATTCAAAAGGTAATTTCACTCAATGAACTACAAATATCATAAAAAATCCTCCATGACCTAAAGGAGTAAAGTAGATACAAGCTAGATGGTGTTTAAAAATCAAGATTTAGGAGGAGATTAATTTTAAATGAAGCAAGACTAATGATAGGAGTAATTCATTTTTCAATTCAATTCAAATTTTTTTTTTAATGATATTCATGGTCCCCACATGATAAAAGACTTTAGAATAATTCCCAAATACACATAGCAAGAAGAGTTGACAGACCTAATATAATCAATGGTATCATAATTCAAAAATATATCTTATTTTTAGAGGGGTAATTAAGAAGTGGTTGGTTATTTTTGTTAATTGAGGAGGAAGATGAGCAAATTTAGGATGAGATTTTCAACCATCATGTCAAAATGGGAATTAAAAACCATTAAATAAAATATTATATCCAGGAATGGCTAAAAGGTAGTCACTCCAAGTAGTCATCAATCCAAATTAACTATCAACCAATTATTGTAATGACTTCATCAATAACAGTAAAAGGAATCTGGTACATCAACAATTAGAAGGCTCTACCGCTCCATATTTTTGTACCTTATTTCTTTTATGATTCATGAGAGCACAATCCCAATTAGAAGTACCTTTTTGGATGAATAGGTTCACATTTCCAATTAGATATAAAGATTTTGATAATTTCTTTAGGCACCTAACAATTTCAAAACTTAAATTTGTAATATGTTTTCACTCTTGAAGAAAGGTTTCTTTTGAAAAGGTAATTTATTTTAATTTTTTAACCCTATTTTAATTGCTTGAGTGTCTTAGTAAAGATCAATACCACCTCTATAGAAGCAGAATGAGACCACCTATGCAACCAGGAATTGTCCCATTTTTCATCCCATGCATATTCTAATTGAATTAATTTCCGAATTTTATTTCCATTAACTGATAGAATTCCTTTCAACCACATACATGGATAACCCTAGAGGTATGATGCATACATTTTGAGCTGTAAATGGATCTATGGTTAAGTCAATATTCACATGCAAATCTTGATAGACAAGCTTGAGTGCCCCCAATTCTATGATAGATTAATCACATCTTAAGGATTTGGTGGAAGTTTCAAACCAATTAATGTCTTTCACTATTGTCATGAAGATGTGAAAATGAACCAAGTGAATGAACCAAATTATAGGAAAATGAACCAAATTAATTGGTTCGAAATGTGAACCAAATCCTTAAGAGTAACCAGTGAATTCAAGTTGCATGAGGTGCATGGCATAAGAGTAACCAACCAGTGATTTCAAGTTGTGATTTACTTAAACCATCAAATTTTCATAGAAAAAATGTTTGGATAGAATATACTAATGAGTTCTTTAGGTTAGGACACCCATTCTTAAGAGTAACGAGTAGATGACTTTGCTTTTCTAATTTATCAAGATGAGGTTCTAGGTCTAGCTGCTTTGCATTACAAGTGAGGAGTACCGCACTACAAATTTATGTATAAACATACTCATAACTATTCACAAGTGAGGAGGATAGCTAGTATAAATTAATATATAAACATACTCATATCTATTCAAGTTTTGAATAATTTTTTTAAGATGATGAATATTATGTATAATGTTTTTCTAATTAGTCATATCACAAGGATTTAGTTGACTTTTCCAACCAATTAATGTGGTTCACCATTTCAGATTCATCACATCATAAGGATTTGGTCGAAGTTTTGAACCAATTAATGTCTTTCACTATTGTCGTGAAGATGTGAAAATGAACCAAGTGAAAATGAACCAAATTAATTGGTTCGAAATGTCAACCAAATCCTTATGATGCGAAAGACAACTCTTTAACATTATGGATCACAAAAGTATAAGATCTAACATCATCAATAATATGAAAGATTTTAAATTAGAATCTAACTGTGACAATATTATCCTAAGCAGACAGCACAATATAATTTACAAATGTCATTTTTTATGCTTGTGTTATCAGTTACAAGAAAATTTTGGCTGGAAAATCCACAAGAAACTCCAAAAATTGTCATTAAAAACAACTCAACTCCACAATATTAATGATAAAATTGCTAAGTAAATACAATTCTCACTTCAAACACAAACAGGATCCCTTTAAAATTTAAAATCTAATTTAACCAAAAACAAAACCATATGAATGTTCACCCCACCACTACAACTACATTGAATGTTCAGACACAGTTTTTTGTAAAGCAGTACGCTTCACAGTCCCAGGAATTTTATTCCTTTGCGGTGTTGTCCTCTCAGCAATAGAGTTTGGTGGTGTTCGCCTTTCAGATGCCCTAGCTGGTGTTTTTCTTTCAACAACAGCGTTCGGTTTTATATTTTCGAACAAACAATTTATTTTCACATTTTCTTTTCCTGGCCCACAATTTTCTTTTGATTTATGTTCCATGTTGACAGATTGCAAACTACTCTCCCACCCCCTTATTCTATTGTTAAATTTTTCTGAAACAATATTTTGTTTGTTTAAATCATTCAATAGTAATAGTTTCTCCTCTTCAATCTCCGAGAGCTTATACTGCAAATCAACAATATAATTCTCTTTCTCCCTTGTTGATGCCCTGTAGGAATCACGATCCTTCTGCACAGAATCCAAGGTTGTTTCCAACTCCCTTATTTTTCTCTCTAGGGTTTGTTGTTTTTCCTCTGAAACAAACGTTCTGGTTTCCATTTCAGTCTGTAAAGAGTTGGTTTTTTCATCAAGGTGCCTTTTCACAGTTGCAAGTTGATTTTCCAGTTTTTCATTTTTTGCTCGCCATTGAAGTATAACCCTTTCGTTCTGAACAAACATCTCTTCCCTCTCCTTTCTTTCCGCTGCAATTCGTGATTCAAGCTCATCCTTTTCCAAATCCCAAGCCCTTCTTGCCGCCTGAAATTCTGCAGATATTGTCTCAAGTTCCCGATTCAATTTCGAAACCAGCACTCTGAAATACTCTGAAATTCTGCAGATTATTCTTATCAGAAACCAGCACTCTGAAATACTCGTCTTTCTCGGAAATCACCTTTTTTATTCTTTCCTCAGCTTCCTGTACTTGTTCTGAAAGTTTATCAACGGGGATCGTATTCCCCATTTTTCTTTGCAAGTTGTTCAGTAAATTCCTTCACGATTATTTCGCTAAAATTCTTCGATAACTAACTGTTGGACATCAATTTCCCCTTTGTTTTTCGGGTGACCGAAACTATTATCTGCGCCTTCTCTGCCCTCTTAGAACGAAGGATAGGCATATGCTTTTATGTTTATATAGCATCAAAGTGATTAATTAGTCGCACATCATAATAATGTGTTTATTTAAAACATGGCCGACTATTAAAACAAAAACAAAAAAAGAAAAACAAAACAAAGGTGGCTAGTGACTTGTGCCTTCAATTGAAATTGAAATAAAGTAGGATGTTTAAAGCGGACGGTTAAGGAAATACCTTTATTTAAGTTCATTTATATGAAAATGATTAAAAAAAATTGTTGTATACAAATTTTCAAACTAAGACCAAATACTATGATTGATAAGGAATAAAATATACATTTTGAAACCAGGATTAAATATGATTTAATGGGCATTTGCATAAATAAAATATCTAAAATATCTTTTCAATAGAATGAGAGTTAGCTAAAAATTAAATATTCCAAAATAAAAATTTATCAAATTCAAATTTGTTAAAAGAAATATTAATATTACTCATACAAAAATATATAATTAATAAAAATGTTTTTTAAATTAAAAAAAATTCAAATATTTAACTAAATTATATATTCTCAAATGCATGCTTTAATATTTACTATAAAATTTTAAGAAAACAATTTTTCTATATTTATTCATTTCATCTAATATATTTTTGCTTATATTTATTTTTCCATCTATAATATATAATTTCGTTTATAGTTATTCTTTCTAAGTAAAAGCATATAAATTCAAAATACTCTGAATTTTCTATTAGTAGATGCCACTATTTTTCTTAATTAATTTTTTATTAGTAGATGTGAGTACTTTGTTTTTATTTTGGGGAAAGGAAAAAACTTACTAAGTCATTTAACAAAATCAATACCACTAAATAAATTAATTTAAAAAGAATATACATTGTTATAATTTGGTGGACGTTTCAAACCACATGTGGTTCATCTTCAAGGCAATAAAGTGGTTCATTCTCAGACAAGATGAAAAAAGCTAAATTGATCATCATGAATAAATAGTAAGGATGCAACATTGCACTTAGTTAATTAATTGTTAAATAGATTATTTAAATATTTAATAATTATTAAAAATTAGAGATTATGAATAAAATATTTTAACAATATTTTTAATTATTTAAAAAAAATATAATTTGAATTTTTCAATAAATATTTCAATATTTTAATAAATTGATGCAGGAGCATCAAGGGTATTTTTTTTACTTGTAAATATATTAGAAAAGGGGGTGTGAAAATTTTTAATATTTTATCTAATTAATTTGTTATTTTAAATAAAATAGGAGAAAATGAGGATTTTGTAAATATCCTTTTATTAATAAAAGGATATGAGAGGTTGGTTAAGGATATGAAGGGATAAGATCCTAGATAATAGGGTTTGTTGAGATATTCTAGTGGTGTTGAGATATTAAGGGGATTGAGCATTTAATTAAATAATTTTTAAAAATTGTATAAATAGGAAAGGGTTTTGAGAGAAAAAGACATTGAGATTGTGAGTGTGTGTGTAGAGAGTGAGAGGTTTTCTGCTTGGATGCCTTCGGGCAGTTTGTAGAGGGCCAATTGTTGAATATCTGGCCATGCACAAAGGGTTTTGAAATTGATTACATTTGTTTATACAATGAGGAATTTTTTCTAGAATTTTGTGTGTGTTTCTAGTCGAATTGGTAAATTCAGTCATATGATAAACTTTGTAGACAAGCTCTGCACATAAGTTAAGAATCGATATTTGTAATGATGAATATGAATGCTTTTATATCGATTTGTAGTAAGGGCGCACTGTGAAATTGTGTTTATAGAGCTGAACGAAATTACCTTGAAAGAAAGTTGTTGATTGAAAATCGGATGCAGAATTAAATATACATTGTATGAAACAGGGTGTAGAATTCTGTTTTGATGTTAAACGCAGAGTTCTGTCCATTTGTAAACCAAGTAATGATTGATTGAGATGCGGTGTAAAGAATTTGTGATTGAAATTAAATTGCAGTGAATTTGGATGGCGATCCGTGGTATTGCAGACGCAGGCAAGAAAACACCATAGTCATTTGAATGGGCAGAGGAATTTTATTCTATGTCAGCAAGGTTCGATCTCATGGCTAAGTCGGAAAACACTCAGGTATTTGGTTTCTGCGTGGACTTTTTATAAAGTTTCTCTTGCACGTGGATTGGTAAATCCTTACGAATCAAATGAACGTTGTACAAATTTTTTATTTAAATCCCCTCATGAATTTTAATGGGTCAAAAGGGTAGACGAGAGGGTCGCAAGCCATGGTTTGCAAACCATAGAGTAGTATAGGCTAATAGTATAAATAGATGTCTAGATCAAGTCTAGGAAAATGGTTTTTGAATAATTCTGAATGCGAACGATAGATTTCGGTACTTTGTGATATTTTGTGCAGATTTTTCTAGGTAGAAGGCTCATGTTGGTTATGTATGTGGAGACCGTAGTCCTGTTGTGTGCAGACCCTGCTGGCTGTATGCGCGATTTGTTGAAGGGTTTTGTATGAAGGATTTGAACTGATATTAAATAAGGAATGTTGTTGTGGATATATGAGTTCTATATGCATCTTTTATTTATGTTACGAATATTTCTGCATCTTATCTTTGATTTCTGTACCGTTTGTGAATAGATCTCTTCGGCAACTATGCTATATAAATTCTTATTGGATGGATCTCATGATATAAGGTTCTGATATTATGTGTTAAAGGTTACTACTTTGATTCTAGATGATGTGTTAACTTGCGCAAGCTATTATGCATATTTGACCTAAATATATCTGTAAGGGTTTCTAGGTTAGGGCTTCTATTGCGGAGGTCTGTTTATATTTATTTTGGATATTAAGGCACCCACACCATTCAAACCTCTCTGAGGGTGTAGAAACCTTGTCCCAGAACCCCCCATACTGCTTCAGCTGAGAATTTGACTTGCGCAAGAAGGTCACTGCCAAAAGGGCCAGTAGTAAGAGGATTTTGTTCGTTAACCTCAACTCTGAACTTGGGTCAGGACCCCTCAAGCCAAAAAATGGTTATGTTTTCAGGACTGAGAAAATTTCGAGAGAGGTTGGGTGATGTCGAGAGGTCATTGGCAGCCATTAAAGCCTAAACTTGAGGATTGTTTTGAAAAGCACATTTAGGAGTTTTCTCTAAAATAAAACCAAAGTAAGAAGCTATATGCTGAAGAGTGGAAGAATAAGTATATTTTCATTGAGGTCCACGAGATATTCTTCGTAACCTTTCCACACAAACTGCAAGAGTGGTTGGCAAGGTTAGCAGAATTCCAAACCTATTGGAAGGACGATCGGGTCATGCCGTGGACCCCTAAATTGATCCAACAATTGGAGAAGACTCATAATTCCATTACCCGAACTGTAGATCACAGGGTTGACAGCATCTTGTGTGGGTTTGTAACAGATTTTGTAGTCAATGACTTGTGTCCTACTCTGAAGCTGAAAGGAGAATTTTCAAGGGATTGAGGAGTAAGTTCTTACAAACTTTTCCTCTACTAATTAAGATGCTATTGTATGAAAAGGCTATTTTCTACAACCAAATCTAATGAATGACCCCTAATCAGAGTGAAAGCACTATGCATAGTGGTAAATATTATTAGGTCAATCAGAGAGGGGACAAATTTGCATACAGTCCTCTAAGAAATTCCCTTGATATAAATGAAAGCGAGGTTGCGCACATTGAAACTAGCCCTCCTTCTATGCCACCATCAAATTTGCACAAGGGTAGGAATCCTGCTACCCCACCACCGCCCCCACATGCAGAAGATATGGCCGTGCATATGAAGGTACCCGCCTTTGAGGGTGTGGAGGATGAGGATATGGACTGATTTTGGATTATGGCAAACGGGGTGTGGACTGCACAAAATGTCAATAATGATGCTCTCAAGAGGGCACAGCTCGTTATGGCCTTTGAAGGTCGCGCTTTAGATTGGTTCATGGGATACATTACTCAACATGTATATCCCACCGTTCAGTAGTTTAATGATGCCCTGAATAAGTAGTTCCGAAAGTGAAAATCCTATTCTGAATGCATAATAGAACTGAAATATATCAAGCAAGGGCCTACGGAATCAGTCTCAGAAGTTGACCAGTGACTGAAGAAAACCATCAGTGAGAGAGGATTTTATTACGATGAAATGAAGCATAAGGAATGGTTCATCGCCATGCTATTGCCACATCTACGCAGGCCTATGGGTCAGCATAAGATTGATTCTTAGGAAGAGGATCTAGAAATTGCTGTGAAATTAGAAGCTGCACCTAGAGACGATGCTCAATTTGGAGTGTTACGAATTCAGAGCCAATTAGCAGCTATGCACTTGGAAATTTATAATTTACAAAGATACCGGGGTAAGGAAGTTGGCACAGATGTCTGGTGCATATGATGTAAGGGAGACAACAACACAAAACAACCGTGCCCTCTACTGTCACATTATATGCAAGCTGTGGGGCCGAGTCCAATGCACCCGACGGAAGTTTCTGGGCCTAGTACCTATTGCACTGAAAATTGTCACCTTGACATTTCATTGTCCATATGACTGCATTATCACTCATAATTTCTTCCTTTACAAGTTTTTAAACATTAGTTCCTCATGTCAGGCATTAAAGATAAGAGAAAATCTCTCAAAAGTCTCTAAAACTCTATTATCACACTTTCTCTTTGTCTTACCTGCGGTCCCGCATCTAATGGTCATGTCTCCTATGTACCTGACCGCACTTTCTCTATGTTAAGGGTACGAAACCCTGTAAAATATTAAAAAGGCACAAGTAAACTCTAAAAATCTCACTTTCAGTCATTTCTAGAAGCTTCTGGAAGGAATCTTACGGTGGCAAGTCCGCCCTTTTTAGGTTCATGTATCCCATGCCTTAAGGAGCTAACTCCTTGATGTGAGGAGCTTATCCCTTTGAAGGAGGATTCTACACCTTCATAGGTGGAACTATAACCTCCTCTTTTGCACTATAAAAAGAGGCATAGGGCAACTATATGTATCTCGGTTAGAAGAGTGCAAGGCTTGTCAGAGTAAAGGAAATTCCTGCTTCGGACGCTGGGAAGACCTGTTCAACATCAAGGCTGAAAAGGTTGTAAGGGTCTTCTACTATTTCAAAGTTAATAAAAATAAGTTTGTTTTTCTCAATAAGCTGTCAATTGATTGTTTATTTTATGGATTCCTTGATCACCATAATAGATATGATTTATGAATATATGCTATGGAGGTGCTATTTGATGTTTGTTTTTTTGTGATTGCAGATCTTCAAAGATAACTCTTTCAGACAACTGAAAGACAACTACTACAAACAAGCATTAGATCAAGGTAGGATCGTAACACATTTGTAGCTTTTACTTATAAATTGTGATATATCTAGAGAAAGATAGATTTAATTGTCTGTTTGTTGCTAGACTATCTTCTGATACTAGGGAGATCAATCTTGTCTACAAGATCGATTTATTGTGCGATGACTATCGGGTCGCTAGGTGACATGATTTAGACCACCACATGTGGTTAGGACCCTATGTACTAGAACTGAAGCAAAAATGGTGTAGATTATCCTCTTCAGTTGGTCATGATGACCACACTTTCGAAACGTATGACCTGATGATCGACAGAGTGAACCTTTGCAGAGTGCAGGCTGACCCTTTCTTTCCATCATCTTGTTATGGATGAGGAGGATCCCCAATAAGAGGAGGGGAACGGAATCTAATTTCTTACAACTATGGAAAGACAGGACACTATGCACGGGACTACCTAAACCCTGCGTGACAATCCTCTAGGTATTATAGGTAATTTGATCATGTAATTGAAGATTTTCATGTGTTGATAGCTAAAATGCAAGAAAATAAGTAGACGCCAACATAGAACATATAAATGGTTAAGAATGAACCATGTAACGATGTTCCAAGTGTAAATGTAATAACATGAAGTGGTGTTTCCATTGGAGGAAATAAGGAAAAGCATACTGCATAGCCACTGATCAAAATAAAATATCACAAGAAGGAAGGCATGAACCTGCAGAAAGAAAAACAGATGTTTATTGAGGCCAGGAAGGATTTTGCTGATATGGGAGTGTCCACGTCAAGGACTCCCATGGAACCAAAAGCTGATGAAGAAGTTAAAGCATTCCTACAAGCCTGCATTAATATACTATGCAATCAGAAGGCAGTAGATAATCTCCATGCCGTGATAGAAAGTTGTGTGGAAAAAGAGGTGCCTTAGATAGAAACCAAGGCTGTGATCAAGTTTTATAACCAAAAGAAGAGAACTGGAAGGGAAATGTGCATGATTGTGTAGATTGGAGACTGTGAGATGGATCAAGTCATCTTGGATTTGGGGTCTGACGCAAATTTCATACCTAAGAAAACCTAGGAGAAGATGGGAGAGCCAAATTTGGAATGGTCCACCATTTAGCTACGCATGGCGAATCAACAAATGCTCATTCCACTTAGCAGTCTTCCACAAGTTGTGGTAGAGATCGCTGGAGTAAAGGTATGCTGATTTTGAGGTTATACAAATTATGGATGATGTAGACCCCTACCCTACACTGTTAGGATTGGATTGGGAAATTGATATGGGAGGAATCCTCAATCCGAAGCATAAAAGTATTATTTTTGAGAATAATGATACGTGGGTGATAGTCCCACTGGATCTAGTATAAGGATAATGATACACAAAACCAATGCATGAAGGGATGATGTTAACCATATCTACAAACTAACTATGAGGGACGAAGAGTGGATCAACCCTACAAATAATGGCATGATGAACTGGGAGAATTATAGCTCTTGTTTCTCCAATTATAATGGCGAGATGGAGAATTGTATGAGTTGGTTGCACGATTTTATTGCACTGCATTGCATCAATAGGACAAAGAACTTTCAATGCATCTCCTCTAGGGTAAGATAACTACCGTACTTTCATGGTTCTCGTAGTGTCAAATAAATTTTGGAAGCTTTAGAAAAAGTTGTCCTAGAGGAATGAAGGTTTTGGGCTCTTGATTTGGCTATGCGTGCCACTCTAGCACGTTGGTGGGAGACACACAAGGGATCTTTCCAAGACTTGGAGGAATGTAGACAAATGATGACACTATGCCCTGAACATCCAGCCACTCCACTAGTTGAGTTGTTCTATGGTTTGGGCGATCCATAGAAGAACTTAGCCATGTGGATGGAGATATGGGATGAAAATACATGAAATGAATGGGTTCATAGGTTTTTTAACTCGTTGGGACCGGTACCTACCACCTAGTATCTAGAAGTTGAGATACACTGAGGTACTCAAAATTGCTTTACAATGACTGAATAATTCATGGAAACCTTTGGCTCTGTGGGTGGCTTTGAGGAATTCGATGAAGCCCTCGAGAACATCGATGCTCTGGTCTTTGATGAATCCCAGCCCCGAAGGTAATGTGCTATGCTGGCCCGGGATGCGAAGATGCAAAACATCGTCAATTGTAGAAAAACGTCAATCGAGGATAATGAATATGACCCAAGAAATGTTAATATCTCGGAGCCTGAAGGAGAGCATGCAGTTGCAGGGCCTGTACTAGGGATGGTGGATGTTACTAACCCTCTAAAATTGAAGGAAGTAAACATTGGGACAGAAGAGCAACCCAAGTTGCCAAGATTGTTGACTACTAGGATGATGATACAGTAGGAAATATTGCAGAGCTGTCGAGAGAGTATCAGTATCTGTTTCCTACAAATTTCTCTGAGCTGAACAGAATTTTAGGGGACTTGGGTGTCATGAAAATCATGTTTAAACCAAATGCATGCCATGTTAAGTGATTCCATTATTGATTGAACCCCAAATATAAGAAGAAAGTAAAGGAGGACTTAAAAAATATGGTGGTTGTGGCATCATTGAATCGATCGAACAGTCTGATTGGGTAAGCCCAATGGTGGTCCAGGACAAAAATTTCAAAGGATAAATAAGGATTTGCATCGATCTGCACAATTTGAATGATGCTTGTGTGTATGACCCCTTCTCTACTCCGCTTTCTTATGAAATCCTGGATAATGTAGGAGGACAAGAATCATATTCATTTATTGATGGATTTCGAGGTATCATCAGATCAGAATTGCACCAGAAGACCACAACAAGCCCACCTTTTCCACTGAATGGGTTTCTTTCCAATACCATGTCATTCAGTTCAGATTGAAAAATTCACCTGCAATATTCTCGCGTGTGGTCGTGGTTTTGCTTAAGGAATTCACGCATAAATTCTTGGAAGTATATTTTGATGACAAGAAAATGTTTGGATTGTTAAAGAAACATGTGTCAAATGTGTGCAGGATGCTTGACACCTATAGGAACCACCAGATGTCTCTCAACCTAAATAAGTGCATATTTTACGTACCTTTTGGGATTTTTATAAGGAATATAGTATGTCTGGAAGGATTGATGATAGACCCAGCCAAGATCGCGGTTATCATCAACCTAGAAGTTCCTACCAATGAGAAAAAACCATGCTCCATCCTAGGAGATACTTTTTATTACAGGAAGTTCATCAAAGGGTGTGTTATGATCACTATGCCAATGGAGAAATTACTAAAGAAGTATGTAGCATTTTTCTAGGATGACAAATGTCAGAAGAGATTCGAGAATCTATAGGAAAAAATGGTCACTGCGCCTATTTTGATATTCCCAAAATGGTCTAATATTTTTCAGGTGCATGTAGATGCATCTGGTATAGCACTTGGGGTTATTTTAGCACAGCCAGGAGAAGGAGACATTGATCACCCAATCGCTTTTTCTAGTAGGAAGCTCTCTAGTGCAAAGCACAACTACTAAAATACAAAAAGGGAAGGATTGGCCATGGTATATCCGCTGCAAAATACAGACACTATCTGCTAGGAGGGCATTTCAAAATGTTCACTGGTCATTCTGCATTGAAATACCTCGTCAATAAGCCTGCATTTGGGGGGAATATATGCCGATGGTTGTTACTTTTTTAGGAGTATGAATTTGAGATTATTTTGAAGCTAGCAAGGCTAAATGTTGGGCCTGATCATCTGTCATCAATTAAGAATCGGGAAGAACCAACTAGTCTCGAGGAACGGTTACTTGATGCGCAACTCTTTTCTATCAAGGTGGTTGATGAGCAATTCACTGATATTATTCATCTTCTGACCACAGGAACATCGCATGCAGAATATTCAATGTAGAAAAACAAGGAGTTGGTTCCGTGCGTAACTGATTTGACCTTGATTGCAGGTCAATTGTATAAATTAGGAGAAGATGAAGTATTAAGGAGATATGTTTTGGAACATGAAAGACAGGATATGTTGGCTTAGACTCATGGAGGTGTGGCAGGAGGCCACTATGCTTGGAAAGCCACTATGCAGAAGGTGTTTCATGCTAGGTTATGGTGGTCCACGATACACATTGATGCACAAGCATACTATCAGGCCTGCGATGCATGTCAGAGAACATGAAAGCCCTCGTGTAGATATTAAATGTCCCTACAACCGCAGATGGCCTTGGAGGCATTTGGAAAATGGGCTATAGAATTTTTTGGACCAACCAACCCTTGTGGAAAGAAGACCGAAGCACGCTATATCATTACAGCAATTGATTATGTAACTAGGTGGGTAGAAGCAAAGGGAGTTAAGGATTGTATTGAAGATATTGTTTCACACTTCATCGTTGAGCACATTTTCACCAGGTTTGGATGCACAAAGATTTTGATGAGTGATAGAGGTACACACTTTGCTAACGAACGAATTGAAGCTTTCAGAGAGGATTTCGAGATCCATCACAAGAAGAGTACCCTTTATCACCCACAAGAAAATGGCACCATAGAAGCTTTCAACAAGACTTTGGAGAATGCACTCACAAAGATCTGTAATGCCAACTGAGATGATTGGGACATGTGCATCCATTCTATGCTATGGGCTTATAGGACAACATGAAAAAAGTTGATGAGAAGAACACCGTTCAGGATGATCTATGGGCAAGAGGCCGTCAAATCTCTAGAGGTGAAAACCTCTTTTTTGAGAGAAAAACTTGAGGAAATATTTTAACCTCGAGTGATTTGATCCCTCTTGATGCTTGATAGATCTAGAGTTAATATGGATCTCTCAAGCACTGAGAGTGATCAAATCTATAGAGGTGCAAACCTATTTTTTGAGTGCAAAACTTGGGGAAAGGTTTGCAACTCGAGAGATTTGATCCCTCTCAGTGCTTGATAGATCCAGTGTTAAGATGGATCTTAGCTGGTTTCAGTCATGTGCGAACAAGGAAAAGCTATCGATAATATGAGGAAAAATATGATTAATTTGATCAAGAATATGTAAATACATCTAATATTAATATAACCATTTTAAGTATGCTAAATATGGTTCAAATTTATTGATTCATTTTAATTTTAAATTTTCTTACTTACCTTAGTTTCCTGAGATGATAAATATTGTAAAATAACTTTAATGATGAAAAATGATGAAATAAAATTTTTGAATGCAAAGTGACAATGTAATAATATTTAATGATAGAACATGTGAATAATAAGAATGTAGTCAATTAGAAATAGCCTTCATTGTGATCAATCTAAAACTATTTTCCTCTACTATTTTTATTGTCACCCTAGTTATTTTTTTCATCTTTCCATCTCAATTTTATGAAAAAGATAGTATAAATCATAAATCATAAACAATTTAAATATTTATCTCGAGTTGTTGTAGTAAACATCATACCTTGTCTCTCTTGCTCTCATATATTATTAGGCTTAATTACTATAACACAAAAACTATTCTAAGTTGCCAATAATTTTTTGTGCTTATACTGAAATCAATTCACACTATTAGTCCAATGAATTTAAAACTAATTTACCATCATACATACAATTACATCAAATCAGAAATCAACATATACACTGAAATCAATGCATCTAATGCAAAAAATAAAATACGATTAGAAAACAACATCTACACAGAAATCGATGCATCTAATGAAAGTAATTAAATAGGATTAAAAATCAACATCTACACTCAAATAAATGCATCTAGTGCAAGTAAGAAAATATGATTAGAAACCAACGTATACACTAAAATCAATGCATCTAGTGCAAACAATCAAATTGGATTATAGATCACCATCTACACTAAAATGAATGCATTTAGTGCAAGCAATCATCTAGGATTAGAAATAATTTATATTGAAATAAATACATATAGTGTAAGCAATCAAATATAATTATAAATCAACATCTACATTGAAATTAATGCATCTAGTGCAAGCAATCAAATAGGATTAGAAATAACCATCTACACTGAAATCAATGAATTTAGTGCAAGCAATCAAATAGAATTAGAAATAATCTACATTGAAATCAATGCATCTAGTGAAAGTAATGAAATATCATTAGAAATCAAAATATACACTAAATCAATGCATCTAGTGAAAGCAATCAAATAGGATTAGAAATCACCATCTACACTGAAATCAATGCATCTATTGTAAGAAATATTCTTCACTCTCTCCCCCCTCCATATATATCTATATTTCCCTCCATATATCCTTCTTTGTCTCTTTATCTCACCCCCACAAAAAAACACACTCTCTCACTCCATATTTATCAATCTCTTTGTCCCTCCCTCCATGTTTCAATCTATCTCTTCTTTCTCTTCAAATTCCATATATATCTCTATATCCCTTTGTATCTCTATATCAAACCCAAAAAATGCACTCTCTTTCTCTAATATATCTATCTATCACTCCCTCCCTCTCTCTATGTTCCCCTTCCGTCCCTCTCCGCTTCTTCTATCTCTCTTCCCTCCTACTATCTTCTCTCGAGCTCCTTATCAATCCTTAAATCTCTCTCTCTCTCTCTCTCTCTCTCTCTCTCTCTCCACCTTATAACCTTGTCACTATATGCCTCTCTCTCTCCTTCTCTCCCCCATTTTCTCCATCTCTTATTCTTTGTCTCTTTATCTCACCCCCAAACATACACACACTCTATCCATATCTTCCTTCTCAGTCCCTCTCTCTCTCCACTTGCTACTCTCTATCAAACTTCTTTTTTTTAGTGTTCCTAAATATAAATAGGATTAGGGAGTAAATATAAAAATAGGTTTTATTTATTTACCATACCTATGGTTTATTTATATTTTATTCATTTACCATACCTATTTTATAAATGTGGTATTTTCCCATGTTATTTATCCCATGGTATTAAAATGGTATTTTTCCAATAGGGTTCTGTTAGACTCCTATACCAATAGGTGTCATTTTTCATGATTGTCTTGATTGAACTATGGAATATGTTCAAACCTTTTTCTTGAGCAAAGGTGTTCGATATTCTTGAAAAAAACCAAAAAAGCAAAAAATTTAAAAAATGTAAAGAGGGTATACCCTAAAAGAAAAATCAAAGGGTAAGAGAAATAAAAATGGCCAAAAAGTAAAAGAAATGAACCCCATCAAATAGAAAGGCCAAGGAAAGTGTGCAAGTCTAAATGCCACTACTTTTTACTCTGATGTAATAAACAAATTGTGTGAAACTTGTATTTTATGCCACAATTCATGAATAGTCAAATTGTTTAAGCTTGGCTAGTTCATTTTTCAATTTCATGTTGAAGAATAGAGAATAAATATCTGACCAAACAGTTTAATCTTGGCAGATAAGTAGATAGGTAGAGTTAATAAAAGGTGCTCAACAGTTTAATATGAGCCCTTGGATGCAATAAGGGTAGAATTAGATAGATTTGCCTTGTAAAAAATAAAAAATATTGATAAGGGTTTGCGAGTCTAAATGCACCCTAATAAAGAAGAGAAAATGGTACTGTTAAGTAGATAGGGTAGGTAGATGGTGCTGCAAAGTGTTATCTGATGAATGATGCTGCTACATGTTTTTGATCCTTTCCTTTCATCACAAGTACTAAAGCAGGAAATACACTGGAAGATTACAGTGAGCAAAGTAAAAATCATTAACTTCCCTCATCACTTTCCCCTCAAAAGTTTTACTAATTTCCCCCAAAGTACTAAGGTTTTTGGAGATCAAAGGGGCTCAAGGCATTTCCTTGACTTCTGGAGTGACCGAACCCTCGGCCTAATGATCAAAAAGACCTAAGTACTTGAGATAATCCATCATTATGATCATCCATCTTTAACTTTGTCCTAAGTAAAATCCTATTTTACTTAGGAAACTCATGCAAAATTCCATAAAAATCCCTCAAGATAACTTGCTATTCTAAGTTTAAGTGTTGAAGATAAGATATTGCAATTTACTTCATAAGTTATCACTTCCTTAGATGTGCAAAATGTTTTGAGTTTCCTTGTCCTTTGCCATATTTACATTTAACTCTATTGTACTAAATCCCTAATAAAATACCTTATCCTAAGTATATAACTCCCTTTTCATAAATATCCCAAAAACTCTTATATTATATAGTTTAACCAAAGTAATAATTTTCCCAAGTATTCATTAAAAACCCCGCTTTACAAACCCTTTGGTTAAATATATCTTTATATTATAATCCTGCCCTTATGGTAATTAAATAATGTTTATTGGTTACCATATAATAAAATATATATACAAAAAACTTTAAACATGCGATATGTATGTTTAAAACGCAAAAATATAAATAAAACTTCGGAGAAGTCTTGCGCCACCGTGGATTGTCCACCTGGCATTCCACCTAACCAAACCCCGCCGCAACCCATTTCTTACACATTCGGGATTAATTAGTCATCAGGACTAATTAATAAACTTTTATCCGCTTATTAAATATTCCCCGGAGTGATTAAATAAAGTTAAAAAGTGTTTAAAGCCCGACGGGCCCCACATCTGAAACCTCCGCCTATTCCCCCATCGCTTCAGCCGTCGGATCAACCCTCCGCAGATCAATGGTCCACGTGAACCCCGCTACCCATCCTTTGTGAGAACGTTAACCAGCAGGGAACGAGCGGTATTTGAAAAGTCCACCATCCACGTGGCAAACGTTCTGTGGAATCGCTCCCCCCGCGATCAATACCACCCTCGACCAAAAGCGGTGCGGGGACTTACCGCTTACCGCTTACCACCCGACTTAGCATACGTCACCCCGTACGTCGATGACGTCATCCCTCGGAAAAATAAAAAACTCTTTTAACTTGTAAATAAAGCCATTTTTTCCATGTTTTTCCTGTTATTTTCGTTATTCTGAAAACGACAGAGCTCCCGCTGCGATTTTCAAATTTCCACTGCAATTGACCAATTCACTCCAAGATTCCGTTGCGCCCGTGTTGAAGAACAGTCCCGCCATTACCTGTTACCTGTTAAAGAACCAACTTCCGTCTAAAAGCAGGTATTTATCCTTTTCCGCCCCGACTGCAAATAAAACTCAGTGTTCTTTGTTTTTCGCTGAAATAGTGATTAAAAATCGTCACTGAGCCCTTTCCAGAGGTTTTAAAACTGTATAATTGTTCCCTGAACCAACGAATTGCGCCAATTTCCTTCATTTTAGAAATCCCGTTCGGCCTGCGAGGAAAACCAAAAAACCTCCATTTTGAATCCACAAGAACCAAAATGGAGGCCCCGGTAGCTTTGAATATCACTCCATTGAATGCTCCTCACCGTGAATTGGAATATTTACCTTTGATAGATGAAGATTTCCAAATTAAAGACCTGCATTTTGATGAAAGTCCCCTATTGAGTTATTGTCGCTGCAGAGACGAATACTCAAAGGGGAAAGATCTTATAGGGTTGTGGGAATCCAATCTCCCAAGGTATCTCATCCCTTTAGTTGTTTCATTCCCAGAAATCATCCATTATTTCCAGTCAAACTATGATCCCACACGGAGGGCTGTAATAGCTCCTGATCAAAGTATTCTGTTTCCCATCACTCCCCAGGCTATCAATGCCATGTTACACTTTGAACCAGACCAAGAATTAGCTCCATTGTCCATAGAAGGATTGATTCAGAAAACCAGGCAATTAACCCCAGAAAAGCTAAAGTCCATGTGTCAGCATTTCATGTTACCTGAGCATCAGCCAAAAGGGTCTCCTCCCTATGGTTTTTACTTTTGTCAATACATTGGGAAGGCTCATTGTAAATATTATATCTTTTGTCTTAGGATTCAACACCAGTGAATATGTGGATGAGATAACCTTGGCTTTGCTATCCATTTTTACTCCTGGGCAACCTCCTGAGATTAAATATGATTTTGCTTCCTTCATAGCCAACAAGATCCATGATCAATTCATAAGGCTAGATACTGAAAAAGTTTTTAAGTACTACTCACTTATCTATCATCTCATGATCTACTATCAGTCAGAAAGGTTCCCTTTCCCTGTTCAAAAACTTGATGCCAAGGGAAATCCCAGGTCAGTCATATTTTGGTCCCCCATCATTCATTCTTCCTCCGATTCTCCCTACTCCTACTCTGAATTCATTGACCAGTTTGTATATCCTGCAACAACTTTGTTAAGAGGAATTCCTCCCCCAAGACTCAGTAATGAAATTAGAAAGACCTTGCAACTGTCAAAGAGTTATAAGGTTGGGGATTGGTATTTGTATCAAAACCATACAGTCATCAGGATCTATGGATGTGAATTACATCCATTCAGGTTACCCAGATATGTACCAATGAGGATTTTTGCCTTGGAATACTTCAGGCAAATGAACAATTCAGATGTGATCCATTTTTGTAATGTAAAGAAGAAAGCTCAGTTAAGGATCAAAAGCCAATTAGGTCCTTTCAACTGCAATTCTAGGGAGGCTGAGAGAGAAGCAGAAAATCTATTACAGAGAAAGTTCCAAACATCTTTCCGTTGGGTTCCTTATGACCCCTTTGGTTTTATTTGTGAAAAGAGATTAAAGAATAAATCATCTCCTTATGTACACCACAAGATTCCTGATCTAGAACAGTATGCAAATCAAGATGAATGGGTTGAAGGAACACTTGTTGAGGAAGAAAGTGAAGCTGACAAAATGAATAAAATTATAAAAGATGTTGAGAAGAACTTTGACCTAGAAACGTGTGGTCAAATGCAGGTACCCTACATTGGCACTTCTTCAGCAACAACTCTACAGCACACATTACAGGAAAGCAGTTTATCAGTTGCAGCAGAATCAAAAGGCAAAGGAAAGGAACCTGCAATCCAAGTCATTGAAACTTTGGTGATGGCGGAGAAACCACAAACTTCCAAAGCACCTGAACAATCACAGGTTTCTCCCACACAGGCAAAGCACACACAAATTCCAGAGTTGCAAACTCCATTAAATGTGGAAATAGGAAAGAAGAGGCAGGCTCCAGATACCACACCTCCAAAAGGGGCCTCACAGGTACATCAAACTAAAAAACACAAATCAGATCCACCTCCAGATGTAGAAATTATAGATGAAGTATTTGATGATGGAAGGGAAGATAGTCAACAAACTGGCACAGCAAGTGAAACAAACATAAGCCAGAAAGGGAAAGCTTTACAAAAGCAATTAAGCACTGAGGTCTCCTCTTTCAGACCACCAAAGACAGACACTGGAGATATTAAAAGAACCTTCATTAATATTAAAGCAAAAAATGATCCATTTAAAATGAAGGTATATGATCAGTATATGAAGATGGCTCCCCATAATCAAGAAAGGATAATGTCAGCATTTGACCTTTCACAAGGCAAAATGCTGATGAACCACTTCAAAACTAAGGTGCCAAAGCCCACTTCAGCAGTAGATTACATCAGAACAAATTTTGAAGTTTTGGCAAAGGATATCCATCCCCTGGACCAGATAGAGCTACACAGACAAACTGGGGAAATGGTCTATTCTACTCTCACCAATAAGGCCATGGCAGATATAACGCTGCAGGATTCTTTGAATAACACTACTGCACAATTACAAATTGAGAAGGCCTCTTCACAGGCCAAAGATAATAGAGTAAAATCTTTAGAAGAGATAATCATTGGTTTGGGTCACAATCCCAAAGACATTAAAGATATTGAGGCATTGATAAAGAAGAAAGAGGATGATATAGCTGCACTCAGAAAGCAGCTAAAATTTCCAGCCTCAAGGAACCCTCAGACCCAAGAAGTCATAAAAGGGAATTCACAGGAAGAAATGATGGAGTTGCTCCTAAATATGACTGAGCGACTGAGTGAAACGGAGAAGGAACTGGAAAAAGCATTGCAGGAACAGGAAACTATCAGGCAGACTTCAACAATAGGTACTACAGCAACAGGGCAGCAGATACAACCATCCCAGGTAAATACTGCTGGTTTGAATTCTGATGAATTAATAAAGCAGATGGAAAGTCTACAACTCAGGGTCACAGAACTCCAAGAAACAAAATTGCAATTAGTAAAATTGGAGGAAAAATATGACACATCTAAAAAGACAGCTGCTGACAACACCAGGGAGATAAAAAGGTTGGAAAAATTGGTTCAGGCTTTGGAAAAAGATCTTTCATTGGAGAAGCCTTTAAATGAAATAAATGACATTCTTTGGGGTAACATCATTGAGTTAATAAAGGGTATTTGGCCCTCTATTCAAGCTATTTTTGAGCAAAATGAGTTGGTTAAAATAGCCCAAGAAGAAATAAACAGAACCAGAAATGAATTGAGAGGCAGGCCTGAGCAGGCTAATCAGCTCATTCAATTTTTGAATTCCAGAACAAAACAACAGCTTGCATTGTTAGGAATTGATGATAGGACAGGCACAGTGTTGGAAATAAAGAGAGTTTTCACCAAGAGGACTTTCATGCAAAATTTAGAAAGGAAGTGCACAGACATTTTGGTTGATATCAACATTTTCAGAGATAAATTTCAAGCTTTGTTGGATAGTGGGTTACCAAGTCCCATGCTCACAGAAGATCAAATAATAGACTTGGAATCCTATGTGAAGAGAATAAAGGCTCATGCCAAAAATACAGTTGCTTGTTCTACTAGCTCGTCAGAATCGACATTACCAACCGGGAAAAGCATCTATGATAAAGTGAGGAATTTATTTCATCTAGAACATGAAATAAGATATCTGTTTCCTAATGAGCCTACCTTTTACAAACTCACCGAAGCAGATGAGACATTGAGGAAACTCAGAAGAACTATGATACCCGATGATCAATGGTGGAGAGAAATGTTGGAAATTTTATGAAAATTATCTTCAGCATAAGAATTTTATCTTTTACTATCAAGTAAATGGTAAAAATAGGAAAACAGATGAAAAAGTATCAGGTGAAAAGGTTAAAGAGTATCCGTGGGAATAAAGAGTGTCCAACAAGCCAAAGAAATATTGAAAGGGACAGCACAGAGCCCTATTTCAGCATTTACCTACAGCACATCCACAAAGAAAGGAACCGCACATCGGCAGTTGCCCATTAGTCTATCCACGAGACCATTTGTCTCTTGTTTGTTTGTAAATTATGCTTTAAGTCAGCCTAGATTATTGGCTAAGATAGTGTAAGATTGTTTAAGATTATTTTGTGTATAAATAAACCCTCAAAGAGAGTGTTGAGGGTGGATTCTATTACTCTGCTGTAACATTGAGATTTTCAGAATAAAAGCATTTTGGAGAAATTTATTCGTGGCTTACTGGATGACGATTTGAAGTACATGACTTTTTGCAGGATTCATGTGTTGGACTGCAGTTCAATAAGTCTTTCTACCCTTTTTTTAAAGTTTTTATCAGTTTATAATATCATTATGTCCATTTCTGAATAATTTACATAAGGGATTGAATTAGAATTTACTTAATTGTACTCTGATTTCAGATGTGATTGTTCTTAATGTTTTCCTCTGAATTTAGCTATAAGCATGAATTCTTAAATGCTCTTGCTTTTCTAATTTAAACATTGTTGATTACTATAATAAAGAATTCTTCATTGCTCTTTGTTTGTATTCATCTCATTTCTCTTCCTTTTTGAACATGGTGAAAGATTCTTAGCTGCCTTTCATCCCTTCAAAATCATCCCATCCACTTTAAATTTTAAGGATTTTTCTCTGTCTAGCTATCTTGCCCTGTAAAGCCATCTTGTGCGTAGAATAGAAATCCAGTAAAGCCGTCCTTTTGACTCCATATCCCAATGGACTGAAAGCCCTCAACCTTGCCCTTAGTTTGTGGATTCCACCATTTTCCCAAAACAAACTCTTAAATCTATAACTAGCCTAAAAACTTCTAAGAACAAAGATAAATTATAAAGAGAGAGCCCTCTCTGGATGCAGATTGGCTAGATTCTGCATCTAAAAGGTTGGTTTGTGGTTACCTCGGGTATACTTTCCTCTTACACAACTTCTAGGAAAACCTGAGTGATAACATAGTGGCGACTCCACTGGGGATCTTGAATCATTTTATTTGTTAATATTGTTCATTTATAAGCTATAGACAGAGTCTGAAGATCAGCCAGGTAGCCTTTGAAATTTCTTTTGCTCTGCAATTGTAAAAGTAAATAAAAGTTTCTTCAGTCTATCTCTGATTTAGCTTATATACTGAACTTTAGTCTCAAAATTTTAATCAGATTCTCTAGTTTAAACAGATCTTTGAGAAAAATTTTAATCACATATCATTACTTCTTGAAGAATTTGTAGAAGTTGTATTTATTTTTCAATTAAAATAAAAAAACCAAAAAAAAAACACATAGTCTAGGAAAACTGGCTTGAGAAAGGATTCGACATACTAGGTCAAACCCTGACCCCAATCCACCACCAATATTTGAAAATCCAAATATGATTCCCAGGATTCTTAGAAGACAAGGAAGTCAAGAAATTTCTGAAAGAGGAAGTCAGGAGAGTACAGGAAGTTCTAGACCACTTTCTAGATCTGCATCCTGTCCTGTGAAAATTATATATATTGATGACATTCATTTTGATGCACGATTTGAAACATCTTTGTTTGTGAATTTTTCTGAAACTGAATTATCTAGATTAGTTCCAGATCCATTGTTCTTTGAAGATTTACAATACCGATTTGTTTCACATCATCTTGATAGAGAATTGCATAACTCCATCCAGTCTGAGCAAACCTTTGAAGAAAGTTCAAACACTTCTGTGATTACTGAAGCATCTCCAAGTTCAGTCACTTTTTCTCAAAATTTTCAAATACCTGTTATCCCTTCTACTCCTCCATCTCCCCCTGCCAGACCATCAACCCCTATCACCCCACTTTATCTTCCAATGGCCAATCGATATGCCCCTTTACAGTTACCAGCCAATCCTCCAGCGTTACCTCAAGATTATCAAAGTAAGATCACACCTTTTGATGGATCAGGCACTTACACAGCTCAACAACACACCAAAAGAATGACTGATTACTTTGAGTTTTATGAGATTGATACTGATAATATCCGAATGAGAATTTTCGTTCAGAGCCTTACTGGAGAAGTTAGAACTTGGTTTAGAGCTCTTACTCCGAACAGTATTGCTGATTTAGAAGCTTTGTATAGAGCATTTCTGAACAGATGGGAGAAAAAAAAGGATCCTCTTCAGATCCTTTCAGAATTTGAAAAATTAAGAAGAAGACCAAACGAAACCGTACAAGATTACATCATAAGATTCAATGAATCATATAATGCAGTTCCTCAAAACCTAAGACCCCCACCTAACAACGTGTTGGTTAAATTTCCAGATGGTTTTGACTCTGACATAGCTTATTCCCTTAGGGAAAGAGCTCCTCAAACACTAGAGGAAATGCAAAGCATAGTGGTGAGTGTAGAAGCAAATCTGATAGAAAAACGGGCCAGAGCTAGGGCAGAGAGAAGAATGTCTATGAATGAAGAACCTTCAGATTTTGAAAAGAAGCTGGATGTAATCATTAAAGGTATGGAAAGATTAGGAGACAGAGTGGAAACCATTGAAATAAAGTCTTCTACTGACAATCAGAATGTTGCAAGAAACCCAAACTTTAGGAGGAATCTGAATCAGAATAGTGGAAAGAATGTTCCTGATCAGAACATTAGGCCACCCTTTCAAGAAAACTTTGTCGAAGGCTCAACTTCTGAAGAACCTACAGAAGATGTAGAAATAAACAATGTAACAGATGACAAAGATGAACCAGAGGTTTTCCTATCCCAGGATGATCAAGAAAATCACATCCTTGAAACATTCCAAACTCATTCAGGTGAGACTTTTGATTTCAAAGAAGGCTATGACACTGCAATCTATGAGGTTCATAAACAGTATAACTTGAGAAGTAGGCGGATTGAAGTGCCAGAGAATACCAAACAGAAAACAACAAAACAAAATGTCAAAGGTAAACAAAACATTCCCCCTGTACAAAACATTCCCCAAGTACAAATTTTGTCTAGGATAACTCCCAATTCTTCAAATCCAATAATTGAAGATGTCTCTGACAACCAACCAAACAATAAACAACAGTCTAATACATCTCCTCCTGTAGGAAATGTAGAAGAAACAGTAGAAGTTAGTCCTGAAACACCTTCAAAACAAAACTTCATTCACGAAAAAGATAAAAACATTGAAGACCCAAAAAACAGAGAAAACCCAACTGTGCAAAACACTAAAACTCAAACAGAAAAACCTTTTAATCTAGAGACTGAAATAGGCAAACTCAAGATAGCTGTTCCTTTATCAGAATTGGCTAAACATGATGTCTATAGGAATCATATTACCAAGTCCCTAAACATTAACATTACTGGATTAGATGATTCGGTAAACATTCTTGATGATCAACCCAAACTTCTTTTTGGCCCTGAAGTTAATGGCAAACCAGAAAGTGGAGGAACTCCTCCATTTTATGTAAGCCTGAATGTTCATGATAAGATACTCCATAATGCAATGCTTGATTCTGGAGCATCTCACAATTTGATGCCAAAAGCAGTAATGGAAAGATTGAATCTAGATATTACCAGACCGTACAAAGATTTGTTTTCATTTGATTCTAGTCAGGTAAAATGTTTAGGTTTAATTAAAGATTTGTGTGTAACTTTGGTACAATACCCTGCTAAGTCTGTCTTGATGGACATAGTAGTTGCTGATATTCCACCTAAATATGGTATGTTATTGTCTAGATCTTGGGGTGCTAAACTTGGAGGATCAATTCAACTAGACATGTCATATGCAACTATTTCAGTATTTGGTCAGCCTAAAAGGTTATATAGAGAAACCTTGATGAAGTATTTAGTCAGTAGCCATGAGAAGCCTGAAAACTTCCCTGTTTACTCTGTACATTCTGATATGGATTCTTTTATTTTATACAATGCTAAGTTAGATCTTCCTACTGAAATAGAAGCTCCAGAATTGGAAACCATAAACAAAACCACTGTTAAAATTGAAGAAATCTCTGAAAACAAAGAAACTCCAGATGATCAAGAAATACCTGAAGAAACTAAACAACTAGCTCCTATCAAGAAACACGTTAAAACAATTGATGAAGATTATGAACATGAAATTCTATGGCATTTAGAGTTTGATGGCTCAGTAAACAGACTAGGGGCAGGAGCTGGGATTTGGTTGCATAATGTTGAAAATAATCATGCAGAGGGTTATGCTTATAGGTTGAATTTCAAATGCACCAACAACATGGAAGAGTACGAAGCTCTTTTATTAGGGCTTAAACATGCCAAGAAGTTAGGAGCTATTAGGGTTTCAATCATAGGAGATTCCGAACTAATTATTCAGTAGATTAACGGAGAATGTTCAACAAAAGACATGAGACTGAAACAATACAGAGAGACAGTTGTAGAGATTCTCAACACATTTTTACAAGCTCAACTTGCCAAGATTCCCAGGAAACAAAATTTGCATGCTCATAGTTTAGCAATGTTTGCTAGTACATGCAAGTTACCTTTCGACCCTAATCATCAGTTTTCAGCTGAAATTAGGCATAGGCCTGCTATACCAGACAATATTTTGAATTGGCAAGTATTCGTGAATAACAATCAAATCAATAACTTTTTGACACTTCAAAATGAGTTTTCTAACTGTAATATAGATGAAGATATAACTATTGATGAATTTGATCAAGAAAAAGAACAAAAAATAGAAATTTCAAGAGAAAATGCAATTCATATGCTGCACCCGACTACATTCACTGAAAAAGACATGCAAAATTTGAAACATATGGAATTTGATGAGATCATAGAAGATGAAACAGAAATCATCAATTTAAAAGATAATCAATTACCTAAAGGATTAACTCATTTGGAAGATCTGTTCGACTCAAATGATATTCCATTCAGACCTAAAATGGAACATGTTAAAGCTGATATGGAAGAATGCAACTTAGGAACCCCAGAAAATCCCAAAATGGTCAAGTTGTCCAAATCTCTTCCAAAAGATCAAAAGGTTAAATATGTTGAACTATTAAAAGAATTCCAGGATGTTTTTGCCTGGAGTTATGAAGATCTCAAATCTTATGATACATCCATCATTCAACACACTATACCTTTGAAACCAGACCACAAACCTTTTAAACAAAAGCTTAGAAGAATAAATCCTGTTTTATTACCCTCAATTGAAAAGGAAATCAAAAGAATGTTTGAAGCATGGATTATAGCTCCTATAAGATTCTCAGAATGGGTTTCTAACCTGGTACCAACAAGAAAGAAGACAGGAGAAATTAGACTGTGTGTTGACTTAAGAAATTTGAATAAAGTTTCTTTAAAAGACAACTATCCTTTGCCGAAAATGGTCCACATTCTGCAAAGGGTAGTAGGATCTTCGAGAATATCACTACTGGATGGATTTTCAGGGTACAACCAGATTCTGGTTCATCCTGATGATCAGGATAAAACAGCATTCACAACACCATGGGGTACGTTTAAATATGTCAAAATGCCATTTGGGCTCAAGAATGCAGGAGATACATTTCAAAGAGCAATGGATATTGCTTTTGCTAAAGAGATACATGATTTTCTGGTTATTTACCTAGATGATTTGACTGTTTTTTCTAAAACAGATCAAGAACATTTAGATCACCTAAGGAAAGTATTTATAAAGTGCAGAAAATATGGAATTTCTTTGAACCCTAAGAAGTCATTGTTTGGTTTGGAAGAAGGAAAGCTCTTAGGGCACATCATTTCTAAAGATGGCATTAGGATTGATCCAGAAAGAATTCAAGCAATTTTGCAAATACCCCACCCCAAAAACATAAAAGAGTTGCAAGCATTCATAGGGAAAAATAATTTCTTGAGAAGATTTATTTCTAGTCTAGCAGAGTTACTTAGACTACTAACTAACATGTTGAGGAAAGATTCAAGCATTGACTGGACTGTAGAAGCCAAACAATCTTTCGAGGAAATTAAAATGGCTTTAACAAGGACACCAGTTCTGACTAGTCCTAAATTTGATAGAGACTTTATTATTTTTTCATTTGCTTCTGAACATACTGTTGCAGCTGTTTTACTTCAAAAAGATGACCAAGGGTATGAAAAGCCAATAGCATTTTTTAGTAAAGCACTGAGGGATGCATCTCTAAAATACAATATTATGGAAAAACAGGCTTTTGCATTGGTAAAAGCAATCAAATATTTCAGAGTTTACATATTATATTCTCATGTGATAGCTTATGTGCCTAATGCAGTAGTTAAAGATATTTTGACTCAAGATGGCATAGAAGGTAAACGAGGTAAGTGGATAGCTACCATTTTGGAATATGATATTGAGATTAAGCCAACAAAACTTATAAAGGGCCAAGGTTTAGCACAACTTATGACAGAAACCAATTGCCAAGCCTTAGACCTCAATGAACTGGATAACGAGCAGGAGATGGCGACTCCTCAGATCAGTCAAGCTTTCTTAGATTCACCCTGGTACACTGATATAATTCATGTTTTATTAAACCTGCAAAATCCTCCAGGGTTGTCCAGAACCAAAACAAGATTTTTAAAAATGACATCTTTGAAATATTGTATTTTAGATAGCACTTTATTTTGGAAAAATCATGAAGGAATCTTGTTGAATTGTCTCTTAAAAGATGAAACTGATAAAGTGCTTAATGAATTTCATGCAGGGGATTGTGGAGGACATCTCTACTGGAAATCTACTGCAGACAAGATCTTAAGGGCTGGCTTTTACTGGCCCACTTTATTTTCTGATGTTAAGAAATTTGTAACAACTTGTCATAAATGTCAAATATTTGAAGGAAAAAGAAAGTTGTTACCTCTGCCTTTAAAACCAATTTCCACAGAAAGACCTTTCCAACAATGGGGGTTAGATTTTATTGGAGAAATTCATCCCCCTTCTTCAGGGCAACATAGATGGATTTTAACTGCTACAGACTATTTCACTAAATGGATTGAAGCCATCCCATGTAGACAATCCAATGATTATGTGATTATTGGGTTTTTAGAAACCAACATACTTTCAAGATTTGGTTGTCCAGAAAATATTATAACAGACAATGCTGCTGCATTTAAATCAAAGAAAATGATTAGTTTCTGCCATAAATATCATATTACTTTAGGCCATTCAACAGCCTATTACCCCTAGGGTAATGGACTAGCAGAATCCTCTAATAAAAGCCTTATCAATATCATCAAAAAATTATTGGAAGAAAACAAAAAGAATTGGCACAAGAAACTGACCCATGCATTGTGGGCAGACAGACTTACAACTAAGAAATCTATTGGGACTAGTCCATATGAGTTAGTTTATGGCATTGAAGCAAGATTCCCATCATCTTTAGGAATTCCTGTTATGAAATTACTTCAGGAGGCTCAAGTGGAGCCAAATGACATACAAAGAAGAATTAATCAAACGATCCACCTGCAACAAACCAGGGAAGAGGTATACCAAAGATCACAATTCTTACAGGAAAAGTTAAAGAAAATGTTTGATAAAAGGACTAAAGCAGAAGATTTTCAACTAGGTGATAAAGTCCTAAGATGGGATTATAGAAGAGAAGAAAAAGGGAAACATGGAAAGTTTGATTTCTTGTGGAAAGGGCCTTATATCATTCATGCATTGCAGGGAAACAACACTTACTTTTTGAAGGAGTTGGACAATTCAGAAGTTGAAGAAGGACCAGTCAATGGTCGAATGCTCAAGCATTATTTTGATCCAATTTACTAGAGTGTTTTAGTGTTTCTAACTTGTACATAATATATTGTTTTTTTGTTTGTTATGTTTTTGTTAATGCAGTTTGGATTGGATGGTGACTTCTTGGAATTGAAGCCCGAAGTGAAGGCCCTAAGTTCCAAAAGTTTCACTATCATATGTAAAATAAAGCTACCAGAAGAATGAAGGTTTCATACTTTCAGTTTGAAGACATTTTGAGGCATCTGACCTGCTGTTCTTGACTTTTCACAAGGAAAAGCCATCCCCATGTGGAGCCAGTGTTAGCCTCCTATACCAATAGGTTTCATCTTTCATGATTGTCTTGATTGAATTATGGAATATGTTCAAACCTTCTTTCTTGAGCAAAGGTGTTCCATATTCTTGAAAACCAAAAAATCAAAAAAATTTAAAAAATGTAAAGAGGGTATACCCTAAAAGAAATATCAAAGGGTAAAAAGAATAAAATGGTCAAAAAAGAGAAAGAAATGAACCCCAAGCAAAAAAATAGACCAAGGAAAGTGTGCAAATCCAAATGCCACTACTTTTTACTCTGTTGTAATAAATCAATTGTGTGCAGCTTGTGAAATTTTTGCCACAATTCATGAATAAGTCAAACTGTTTAAACTTGACTTACTCATATTTCAATTTCATGTTATAGATTAGAGAATAAATATCTGACCAAACAGTTTAATCTTGGCAGATAAGTAGATAGGTAGAGTGAATAAAAGGTGCTCAACAGTTCAATCTGAGCCCTTGGATGTAATAAGGGTAGAATTAGATAGATTTGCCTTGAAAAAAAGAAAAGATTGATAAGGGTTTGCAAGTCTAAATGCACCCTAATAAAGAGGCGAAAATGGTAGTGTCAAATAGATAGGGTAGGTAGATGGTGCTGCAAAGTGTTATCTGATGAATGATGCTGCTACATGTTTTTTTGATCCTTTACTTTCATCACAAATACTGAAGCAGGAAATACACTAGAAAATCACAGCAAACTGAATCAAACTCATTAACTTCCCTCATCACTTTCCCCTCAAAAGTTTTACTAATTTCCCCCCAAAGGACTAAGGTTTTTGGAGATCAAAGGGGCTCAAGGCATTTCCTTGACTTCTGGAGGGACCGGACCCTCGGCCTAATGATCAAAAAGACCTAAGTACTTGAGATAATCCATCATTATGATCATCCATCTTTAATTTTGTTCTAAGTAAAATCCTATTTTACTTAGGAAACTCATATAAAATTCCATAAAAATCCCTCAAGATAACTTGCTATTCTAAGTTTTAGTGTTGAAGATAAGATATTGCAAATTACTTCAGAAGTTATCACTTTCTTAGATGTGCAAAATGTTTTGAGTTTCCTTGTCCTTTGCCATATTTACATTTAACTCTATTGTACTAAATCCCTAATAAAATACCTTATCCTAAGTATATAACTCCCTTTTTATAAATAACCCAAAAAACCCCCTATTATAAATTTTAACCAAAGTATTTTATATCCCCGCGCATTTAAAATAAAAACCCATTATATGCCCTTTGGTTAAAATTATCAATATATTATAATCCCGCCCTTATGGTAATTAAATAATGATTGTTTGTTACCATATAAATAAAATATATATATAAAAACTTTAAACATGCGATATGTGTGTTTAAATACAAAACTATCAATAAAACTTCGGGAAAGTTTCGTGCCACCGTGGTTTGTCCACATGGACTTCCACTTAACCAAACCCCCGCCGCAACCCCTTTCATTATGCACATGGGATTAATTAGTCATCAGGACTAGTTAATAACCTTTCCGCCTATTAAATATCTCCTGGGATGATTAAATTAAACGTTAAATTGATTTAAGACCCGACGGGCCCACACCTGAATCCTCCGCATGTTCCCCCATCTCTTCAGACTTCGGATCACCCCTTCGTAGATCAACGGCCAGTGCTCACCCCGCTGCCCATCCCTTGTCAGTATTTTAACCAGCGGGGGATGGGTGGTTTTTGAATAGTCTACCGTCCACGTGGCGATCATCCCGTGGAATCGCTGCCCTTCCGATATAAACCACCCTCGACCAAAAGCGGTGCGGGCGCTTACCGCTTACCGCTTACCACCTGACTTAGCATACGTCACCCCGTACGTCGATGACGTCATCCCTCGAAAAATAAAAACTCTTTTAACTTGTAAATAAAGCCATTTTTTCCATGTTTTTCCTGTTATTTTCATTATTCTGAAAACGACAGAGCTCCCGCTGCGATTTTCAAAATTCCACTGCAATTGACCAAATCACTCCAAGATTCCACTGCGCCCGTGTTGAAGAACAGTCCCGCCATTACCTGTTACTTGTTAAAGAACCAACTTCCGTCTAAAAGCAGGTATTTATCCTTTTCCACCTCGACTGCAAATAAAACTCAGTGTTCTTTGTTTTTCGCTGAAATAGTGATTAAAAATCATCACTGAGCCCTTTCCAGAGGTTTTAAGACTGTGTAATTGCTCCCTGAACCACCAAATTGTGCCAATTTCCTTCATTTTAGAAATCCCGCCCGGCCTGTAAGGAAAACCAAAAAACCTCCATTTTGAATCCACAAGAACCAAGATGGAGGTCCGGGCAGCTCTGAATGTCACTCCATTGAATGCTCCTCACCGTGAATTGGAATATTTACCTTTGATAGATGAAGATTTCCAAATTAAAGACCTGCATTTCGATGAAAGTCCCCTATTGAGTTATTGTCGCTGCAGAGACGAATACTCAAAGGGGAAAGATCTTATAGGTTTGTGGGAATCCAATCTCCCAAGGTATCTCATCCCCTCAGTCCTTATTTTCCCAGAAATCATCCATTACTGCCATTTAAACTATGATCCCACACGGAGGGTTGTAATAGCTCCTGATCAAAGTGTTCTGTTTCCCATCACTCCCCAGGCTATCAATGCCATGTTACACTTTGAACCAGACCAAGAATTAGCACCATTATCCATGGAAGGATTGATTGAGAAAACCAGGCAATTAACCCCAGAAAAGCTAAAATTCATGTGTCAGACTTTCATGTTACCTGAGCATCAGCCAAAAGAGTCTCCTCCCTATGGTTTTTACTATTTCAATACATTGGGAAGGCTCATTGTAAATATAATATCTTTTCTCTTGGGATTCAACACGAGTGAATATGTAGATGAGATAACCTTGGCTTTGCTGTCCATTTTTACTCCTGGGCAACCTCCTGAGATTAAATATGACTTTGCTTCCTTCATAGCCAACAAGATCCATGATCAATTCCTAAGGCTAGATACTGAAAAAGTTTTTAAGTACTCCTCAGTCATCTATCATCTCATTATCTACTACCAGTCAGAAAGGTTCCCTTTCCCTGTTCAAAAACTTGATGCCAAGGGTAACCCCAGGTCAGTCATATTTTGGTCCCCCATAATTCATTTTTCCTCTGATTCTCCCTATTCCTACACTGAATTCATTGACCAGTTTGTATATCATGCAACAATTTTGTTAACAGGAATTCCTCCCCCAAGACTCAGTAATGAAATTAGAAAGACCTTGCAACTGTCAAAGAGTTATAAAGTTGTGGATTGGTATTTGTATCAAAACCATACAGTCATCAGGATTTATGGATGTGAATTACGTCCATTCAGGTTACCCAGATATGTGCCTATGAGGATTTTTGCCTTGGAATACTTCAGGCAAATGAACAATTCAGATGTGATCCATTTTTGTAATGTAAAGAAGAAAGCTCAGTTAAGGATCAAAAGCCAATTAGGTCCTTTCATCTGCAATTCTAGGGAGGCTGAGAGAGAAGCAGAAAATCTATTACAAAGAAAGTTCCAAACATCTTTCCGTTGGGTTCCTTATGATCCCTTTGGTTTTATTTGTGAAAAGAGATTAAAGAATAAATCATCTCCTTATATACACCACAAGATTCCTGATCTAGAACAGTATGCAAATCAAGATGAATGGGTTGAAGGAACACTTGTTGAGGAAGAAAGTGAAGCTGACAAAATGAATAAAATTATGAAAGATGTTGAGAAGAACTTTGACCTAGAAACGTGTGGACAAATGCAGGTACCCTACATTGGCACATCCTCAGCAACAACTCTACAGCAAGCATTACAGGAAAGCAATCCATCAGTAGCAATAGAACCCAAGGGTAAAGGAAAAGAACCTGCTGTTCAGGTCATTGAAACTTTGGTCATGGCTGAGAAACCACAAACTTCCAAAACACCTGAGCAATCACAGGTTTCTCCCACTCAGGCACAACATCCACAAGTTCCAGAGTTGCAAGCTCCATTAAATGTGGAAATAGGGAAGAAGAGACAGGCTCCAGATACTACACCTCCAAAAGGGGCCTCACAGGTACATCAAACCAAAAAACACAAATCAGATCCACCTCCAGATGTAGAAATTATAGATGAAGTATTTGATGATGGAAGGGAAGATAGTGAGCAAACTAGCACAAACAAACATAAGCCAGAAAGGGAAAGCTTTACAAAAGCAATTAAGCACTGAGGTATCCTCTTTCAGACCACCAAAAACAGACACTGGAGATATTAAAAGAACCTTCATTAATATTAAAGCAAAAAATGATCCATTGAAAATGAAGGTATATGATCAGTATATGAAGCTGGCTCCCCATAATCAAGAAAGGTTAATGTCAGGATTTGACCTTTCACAAGGCAAAATGCTGATGAGCCACTTGAAAAGTAAGGTGCCAAAGCCCACTTCAGTAGCAGATTACATCAGAACAAATTTTGAAGTTTTGGCAAAGGATATCCATCCTCTGGACCAGATAGAGCTACACAGACAAACTGGGAAAATGGTCTATTCTACTCTCACCAATAAGGCCATGGCTGCTATAACGCTGCAGGATTCTTTGAATAACACTACTGCACAATTACAAATTGAGAAGGCCTCTTCACAGGCCAAAGATAATAGAATAAAATCTTTAGAAGAGATAATCATTGGTTTGGGTCACAATCCCAAAGACATTAAAGGTATTGAGGCATTGATAAAGAAGAAAGAGGATGATATAGCTGCACTCAGAAAATAGCTAAAACTACCAGCCTTGAGGCACCCTCAGACCCAAGAAGTTATAAAAAGGAATTCACAGGAAGAAATGATGGAGTTGCTCCTAAATATGACTGAGCGACTAAATGAAACAGAGAAAAAATTGGAAAAAGCATTGCAGGAACAGGAAACTATCAAGCAGACTTCAACAACAAGTACTACAACAGCAGGGCAGCAGATACAGCCATCCCAGGTAAATACTGCTGGTCTGAATTTTGATGAATTAATAAAGCAGATGGAAAGCCTACAACTCAGGGTCACAGAGCTCCAAGAAACAAAATTGCAATTAGTAAAATTGGAGGAAAAATATGACACATCTAAAAAGACAGCTGCTGACAACACCAGGGAGATAAAAAGGCTGGAAAAATTGGTTCAGGCTTTGGAAAAAGATCTTTCATTGGAGAAGCCTTTAAACGAAATAAATGACATTCTTTGGGGTAACATCATTGAGTTAATAAAGGGTATTTGGCCCTCTATTCAAGCTATTTTTGAGCAAAATGAGTTGGTTAAAATAGCCCAAGAAGAAATAAACAGAACCAGAAATGAATTGAGAGGCAGGCCTGAGCAGGCTAATCAGCTCATTCAATTTTTGAATTCCATAACAAAACAACAGCTTGCATTGTTAGGAATTGATGATAGGATAGGCACAGTGTTGGAAATAAAGAGAGTTTTCACCAAGAGGACTTTCATGCAAAATTTAGAAAGGAAGTGCACAGACATTTTGGTTGATATCAACATTTTCAGAGATAAATTTCAAGCTTTGTTGGATAGTGGGTTACCAAGTCCCATGCTCACAGAAGATGAAATAATAGACTTGGAATCCTATGTGAAGACAATAAAGGCTCATGCCAAAAATACAGTTGCTTGTTCTACTAGCTCGTCAGAATCGACATTACCAACCGGGAAAAACATCTATCATAAAGTGAGGAATTTATTTCATCTAGAACATGAAATAAGATATCTGTTTCCTAATGAGCCTACCTTTTACAAACTCACCGAAGCAGATGAGACATTGAGGAAACTCAGAAGAACTATGATACCCGATGATCAATGGTGGAGAGAAATGTTGGAAATTTTATGAAAATTATCTTCAGCATAAGAATTTTATCTTTTACTATCAAGTAAATGGTAAAAATAGGAAAACAGATGAAAAAGTATCAGGTGAAAAGGTTAAAGAGTCCGTGGGAATAAAGAGTGTCCAACAAATAAAGAAATATTTGAAAGGGATAGCACAGAGCCCTATTTCAAAGATTTACTCACAGCTGCAATTCATCCTAAGAAAGGAAACAGCACATCGGCAGTTACTTATTATTCTATCTACGAGACCATTTGTCTCCTGTTTATTTGTAAATTATGCCTTAGTCACCCTAGATTATTGGCTAGGATAGTGTAAGATTGTTTCAAATTATTTTGTGTATAAATAAACCCTCAAAGAGAGTATTGAGGGTGGATTCTATTACTCTGCTGTAACATTGAGATTTTCAGAATAAAAGCATTTTGGAGAAATTTATTCGTGGCTTACTGGATGACGATTTGAAGTACATGACTTTTTGCAGGATTCATGTGTTGGACTGCAGTTCAATAAGTCTTTCTACCCTTTGTTTTAAGTTTTTATCAGTTTATAATATCATTATGTCCATTTCTGAATAATTTACATAAGGGATTGAATTAGAATTTACTTAATTGTACTCTGATTTCAGATGTGATTGTTCTTAATGTTTTCCTCTGAATTAGTTATAAGCATGAATTCTTAAATGCTCTTGCTTTGCTAATTTAAACATTGTTGATTACTATAATAAAGAATTCTTCATTGCTCTTTGTTTGTAGTCATCTCATTTCTCTTCCTTTTTGAACATGGTGAAAGATTCTTAGCTGCCTTTCATCCCTTCAAAATCATCCCATCCACTTTAAATTTTAAGGATTGTTCTCTGTCTAGCTATCTTGCCCTGTAAAGCCATCTTGTGCGTAGAATAGAAATCCAGTAAAGCCATCCTTTTGACTCCATATCCCAATGGACTGAAAGCCCTCAACCTTGCCCTTAGTTTGTGGATTCCACCATTTTCCCAAAACAAACTCTTGAATCTATAACTAGCCTAAAACCTTCCAAGAACAAAGATAAATCATAAAGAGAGAGCCCTCTCTGGATGCAGATTGGCTAGATTCTGCATCTAAAAGGTTGGTTTGTGGTTACCTTGGGTATACTTTCCTCTTACACAACTTCTAGGAAAACCTGAGTGATAACAAGTTGGTTGGTTGATTACTGGTTTCTGAGCTAGTTGATGACTGTGAGGATGGACTTGGGAAAACCCTGAGTTGTAGAGATCTATTGTACTGGAGTAATGTAACTGTTTTGAACATCAGTAATAAAAGCATGTTCATAGGATTCTTGAGCTATGTTAATGGTGAATTTTTCCTTCTTTGTCAATGTTTTCCTTCTGTTTTCCATTATGTCCACTATTTCTCTAATAAAAGAACAATAATTTTAGATTAGGATATGTTGTCTTGGCACCCTATTTCTATCTGCTTTCTTTATCTTAATGTTTTCCTCTACAAATTCTGATTGGAGAATTCTTAATTGCTCTCTAGTTCCACCTAGCTTGTTGTCTTGAAATTATTCAATAGAGTCAAGCCAAAGAAGTTTATGGTATGCCATGTCCTTTGGCGTAGCTTGAAACATTGTTTTTAAGGCCTTTATTTAATGTTTACTTAGTAGGTTCCAGCCAAAGAAGTATATGGTATGCCATGTCCTTTGGTTTGTCTCAAAATGTTGCTTTGAATATCTTAGAGTGTTTGATTAAAGAAGACATATCTATCTTTCTCTTTAGTTGCATTCATTGTTATCTTAAATGTTTTCTTTGTCTGAAAGTAATTCTAGGATTGCCGGATTGTTGTCTTAAAGGTTTGCTTATTAAATTTTGGTCAAAGAAGTATATGGTATGCCCTGTCCTTTAGTTTTTCTTAATTAGTGATCCAGTTCGATATCGGTGACCACCCACCTATTCCATTTGGACCAGCACCATCAATTCTTGCAGCTTTTCACATTCAGCACAACTTACTATTTTTAGCAGGTTTTCAGGTCCTCCACTCCCGGAGCCGTTTTGGGGCCTTAATTATCCAGGTGAATATTGGTGGCCACCCACCTATTCATTTTGAACCCCCACCATCAGTTCTTTTAGTTTTTAAGTTGCAGCACAACTTACTATTTTTAGCAGTTTTTCGGGTACTGAACTTCCGGAGCTGTTTTGAGGCCGTAAGCGACGTTTTTTGGGCATCGTTCCTCCGGAGAGTAGGATTATATTCCAAAATTGATATTTGCGGCAACAGTTGTATTCCTTGGATAGATATTTCTAATGATGTATCATATGCATCGAGTTACATCCCCCGGAAGTTGAAACACCAGTTTACCCAAACGGGGCCCATAGTGTTGGCGCTTCATCTCCTAGAGTTAGGTTTTTGGAAGTTTAGTGTTCTCCATTGTTTCTCAATAATAAATAGTCCCTTGAGCCTCATTGTAACACAGTTCAGATGTTTGTAGCTACCACATCTCTTCTCAGAGATTCGCTACCAACACCCTAGCTATTTTATATCCATTATGCCTGTAAGCATATTTCCGTTATTTGATATTAATGAAATGAAGAATTATTTCCATTGCATCTCTATGTTTATGGTTATTTCAGTATTCTGTTGCATTCCTGCATAAATCCGGATCAAATAGTTACCTAAAAGTCTTTTCTTGTTGAAGTAGAGTTAAAGGATTCTTAATTGCCCTTTAGTTTTACTGTTTTCCCAACTTATTGTCATTTCATATGCAATCTAAACCTAAGAAATCCACTTGATATAGTTAGCTTGCCCTATGAAAACCCTTGCAGAGTTGATGAACTATTAAATCCTTTTATGACTCCATAGCCCAATGGATTGATTTTTCCCATGGTCTATCTATTCCGCTGAAACACTCCCTCAATTAATCACACCACTGATCTATCAACCTATCAATCAATCAATCAAAACAAACAATTCCTTAGAAATTCAAAACTAGCCTAAGATCATAAAACAAAAGCATAAAGAACATATCATTCACAAACACTTATATAGAGAGAGCCCTCTCTGAGTCCAGGAAGGATAGGTCCATGGACTCCAAATTTGGTTTGATGTTACCCTTGTTTATTTCATCTTACCAATCTGAAAAATTACAGGGACCTAACAAAAGGGAGGGTGAAGAGTGGTTTAAAGCCACTAAGTTCAATATACAAAATTGTGATGAATTTATAGAACCAGAACACATTAGAGCATACGTGGAATTTGGAATTCCAAGGAGCTACATGAAAGAGAACTACTCCAAATTGTTGTTTGTAATTCAAAATTACTTTACTTGTGAGGGGATATTTCATATGGTTTACTTGTACCATTTCAGGCTCTTGTTGCACTTCACTGGTAATTAGTCTCTTGATCTTCCCTTTTTCTTTTTTAGGAGCTTAGGGAAGATGTCAGACAAGGTTCAGACTAGGCCAGAGAACAGTGAGACCTCAATTTTCCATCATGGGTTGATCAAACTCCTAGTGTTGGAGGAGTTGAAAAAACTAAACAAAGACTGGGCTACCTTTCTTTTTCTCAGTGGTTTTGAGGTTGATTCGGTAACACCTAAGAAAACTCCAAAGTCAAAAGCCACTCCTTCAAACAAGAGTGACCAACCTGCATCTAAGACAGAGGGTGTGAATGAGGAGGAGATGGAGCCCATTATAGAGCCAATGGATACTGAAATAGAGCCTGCACAAGAGGCAGAAGCTCCACAGCCTACACCTGCAAGCAACAAACAAAAGATCAACAAGAAAAGCCACTGAAGGATAACCATAAGTCAAACAATTGGGAAGGGAAATATTGAAGATATTCTTCAAGCTATAGACATTGAGGAGACTCCAGTAGTCAGAGCTGAGGATATTAAAGGTGAAAAGAAGAAAAATAAAGGTATAACTACTAAGAATCTTGATTTTGTAGGAGAAGATGCAGGGTTTATATTTCAGCCAAGAAAACCACTCACCATGATGCAACATGCCAAAGGTGTCATGGCAAGCAAAAGGACAGAGGTTACTAACAAAGGCAAGCAGCCTATCACAAAAGATATCATTCAATTGTCTCCAGCTACAGAGGAGATCATTGTGCAAAGGAAGGGTAAAGAAAAAATGGTTGAGAAAACTGTAGTGCATATGTTAAAAGAGCAGGTAAGAGAGGCTAGAGAAGAAGTTGTTGAGACCAAATTGGAGTTACAGGAAGCCAAGGTAGACAGGAATCTGATGGAATATTTCAAAGAAAAGGTAAATGAGCAACTAAATAAATATGATGAGTCATTGACAAATGCCAAGAAACTGTTGAAAAGGACACTTCCTTTGAGAAGGGTAATGAAGCACACAAGAAACATAAATTTATGGTTGCAAGCTGAAAGAAAGAAAATCAAAGGCCAGGTCAAAGAGCTAGAGGAGAAAATGGAGATGATACAGTCTGAGGTAAAGAAAAGAGGCCTTAAAATCACAGTCATAAATGAACTTGAAGAGATTCAACCTCCTACTGCCAAAGGTGAAGCTTTCAAAGCTTGAAGAGTAGACCAAATACCTTTTTGACATTTTTGCATCATTCAGAAATCAACATTTGCAGATCTATAGGCAAAATTTTTAAGAAAAAGGACAATTTTTGAGTTTTCTGCCAATTAGGCAATTTTGTAGCGAATCCCGGGCTTGAAGCCCAGATTTCGCTATGAAATCGTTGTAGGTGAATTTTTGTTCAAAATCAAGGTGGGAAATTTTTTTTATTTAGCTCATTTGACTCGACAAACACTTCCAAATCATCAAAGAGGGATAACAAGTGGCATAGATTGGTGAAATCAATTTGCAACGAAATTGCCTTGAATCCCCTGTTTCTGCAGCGAGCAATTTTTTGTAGCAATTATGAGTTTTGATGGTTCATTGGAGGTTAGCCATCCATGTGGAAAGCTTAAAGAGTATCAGAGAAATATTTTGTTGGAAGCATGGTCTTCGACAAGGCTTTCCAACTCACCAGCTCATCATGAAGACAATTAGCATTTATGATGACACCACTTCCTTAAAAGTAGGAGGATTAGTTTCCTAACTTAATAAGGACATTAATGTCTTGGTCATGGTCAGTGCCACTCAAGCACATGACCATCTTCGATGTAAATATGTAGCCCTTCCAGTTATTTGATGTAATAAAAGGTGGAAGAGTCCTAGTAGGTCTCTAAGTCCTAAATCTAGTAGATGTCAGTTTCATTTCCATGTATTATTCTTATTGTTAAGATAGGCGTCAACAAAGGGGCTCGATGATCTAGCCATGTAGGCAGATCCAATGTAAAAGGAATAAAGCCTATTAATAGGCAGAATTATAAAGAATGAAGGGTGGAATGATGTTATTTTACACTGCTACTATTGTAACTTTTTTCTGAGCAGTAATATACAATGGCTATTTGTTCTTTCTTCACCTGAGATTCATCTGATGTTTTCATGAGTATTTGTCCCATGTATCTTGCTATTTTTATTTTAGTATTTTAATGTTTGATTACTCAAAATTCATGTACATCATGCTCTGACTTCCTTGAATAATTAGACTATTGTATATATGTGTGTGTTTTCCTTTCATTAAAACATCTATATGACTCAGCTTCCACAAGAAGAACCATGTCACTGAGTTTCGTAGCACTGACTCCATAAGCCCAATGGTAGTAAAGCCTATATATTTTTCACCTGCATAAAAATACACTCAAAACACTATTATAGAGTTAGCCATCTAATTGAATTTCATTTGAACAAATTATATTTACCTTTGAGAGGGCCCTCTCAGGTTGAAAAGGCTAATTTTCAGCCAGAAGTTGGTTTGAAAGAGTTACTCTAGGTTGTCTGGTGGAGCAACCCATCTATACCAACTTAGTGATAACACCAATGATGCAACAACTAGCCCTAATTATAGTGAATTTCAATAGTGTGCAGCAACAAGAATATATCATTAAAAAAATTACTTGCAGTGTTAGAGAGCATATCCAACCAGCATCAAATTCTCAAAAAACGAAGCTCCAGGAGAAAAATGGCCCAAATCCATACATCAAAATTCATCCATTTATAAAAAATAATCAACCAAGAAGAAATGTGAAATTCTCTAAGAGTAGAGAGATCCTAAGTCAATTGATGATACAAATTAATGTAGCTAATATCAATATATACCCTCCTAAGGACTTTGAATTAGCCTATGGGCCTACATTAGCCCATAATGATAAAATAAGCAAATAAAAACCCCTATTGGTGACAAGCCTACCAAACTATCTTAGAAATGGAAAAATAAGCCTCCCATATTGTATTAAGCACATCACCATCATACCAGAAGTGGATCACTAGTAGTCTCTGAACAACGATGAGGATTTGTGGAGTGTTGTCTATTGTTGTGGAGGCCCGTGGCTCTTTATGCACACCCTATATGTGTCGATGTATCCCTCTAGGGAATAGGATCTCGTATAGGGAGAACAAACCCAAATGGAAACCACATGTAATCCTGTATAAGATCCAATGTGTCCCCTAGGATTCTAGTTCAACGAGTCATTAGAATAATCATGTAAAAGAGTTTACAAATCATGGATAACAAAGTGGGAACTTCACAATGGCATGCCCTTTCGCAGTGGGCTTTGGCATATGCTAATGTCTCCATACTCCAAGGGGGTTATCCATGTACCTTATCAAGTGGTTGGGGATAGTAGGTCTAAGGTACATCCTTTGAATGGAGGTTGCAAGTGATAAATGAATGGAATAGAGTAGGGAATGAAAGGGGAAATCCTGGGCCACATATTGGGGCATAGGGGTAGCCAGAAAAGGGGAAGCCCGCACCAGGGTATATAATGTGTGGCAGAGAAATCGTGGTACATGAGGTGTCCGAGCCTTTATTTTTCCACCCATATTTATATGCCTTTTTCCTTTTATGCATTTTCTTTAATTAACTGCTTGGGGCTCGAGGATAAGAGCATGATGTGTCATATATAACAATGATTACCCCTTTTAAGGTAGGGTGTTTCATTGCCCTCTAGGGGGTTGGGACAATCATGGGTTCCTGTATGACAAAGGAGGCTCATCTAGGGCCTATGGAACCAGGTTGATGGCCATGGGTAAGGGGCAGAGCTCATGCAATGGCTTTTTCCCACGTGCTAACTATTTTTGTCCCGACCATATTTTGCATTTTGTGGTACAATTTCCTGTTAAGTGTGGCCAATTATGATTGTCTTTTTCTTTTAGTTGCTTCAACCTCCGGGGCATCATTCTAGGCCTAACCCAAGGTGGGGGTAAGGGGATAGTGAGGCTGACCCTATGTGGACCCAGGTGGGGGAAATGATGAATGGGAAGTGGAAGGGGAGTAATATATAAAAATAAAGGAGTGAGACCAAACACCCAAAATCGAGGTTTCCCACGTAGTACCACCCTAGAACCAAATGTTCAATAAATGAGATCCCACGAGACTAAGATGGAAGGGTAACACCCAAAAGAGATCAATGGGACAAGAGCATAGACTAAGCCCACTCTTTCCACCAAATACCCCCATAAATCCATGCCTACAAGTATCCATGGTAAGTAAACCCAATACTCAATTACCAAATGACAAGACATACCTTTAGATTCAGGAGGCCCACCTTCAAACACATGATCAATACATATGGGTGAGGGACCACATGGCTGGCTCAGATGGTAGAGAAATGACACAACAAGCTAGTAGGAGGTTGCAAGGGGCTGCTAGTTGCTGACTAAGGTCCATCATGGAGAAAATATTTCTCCTAGGGATATAACCCAGGAAGTGGTGGGTAACATACCCTAAAAGGACCTGTTAAACATCATGTTGTAGCACACACATGGTGTATGAGGAAGACGAGCACACACACAAGAGAAACAACACACAATGAAAGATAAGCGTGAGGCTTTCTTATTTTTCCATTATACATGATGTACATTTATAGTACAATGGTGTGACTCTTGGTTTCACATTCCAAGGTCACTTGGACTCCATTGTGACTTTTCGCATTCCACACCTACCCATGTAGGATTAGGTGTTCCAACATCCCCCCTTAATCCGAAGGGGTATGTGTGAGTCCAAGAAAAGAGTTGTAATACAAATCTGCAAAGTATGCATGGCAGCACTTGGCTGAATCAACTCTCTGAAATGTTGGAAAAAGAGGTGGTTTTAGGATGACCACAAACACTGGAATGCAATACTTGTTGCAGTTCCCGGAACTCTTCCAAAACTGGCAAGAAGCTGAAAGCTTCTGCTAGAGGAATTGTCCCTCATAGAAAAGGGAGACCTTAGACCTAAAAGAAGGGAGGTCTACTACCTGTGGTGGTTTTAGGTTGTCCACCAACCAAAGATGATGGTTTTAGGTTATCCACCAACCGAAAATGATGGTTTTAGGTTATCCACCAACCAAAGATGATGGTTTTAGGTTATCCACCAACCGAAAATGATGTTTTAGGTTATCCACCAACCGAAGGTATGCTCATGGGCATCCGTGTCTCTAGCTACATCTCTGAATCCAGAATGACGAATTGTGGCTCGGGCTCGCTTGAACTCTGGATGCAACTCTGAATCTAGAATGAGAGATTGTGGCTCAGGCTCGCTTGATCTGTCGTCGAAGCTTGTACATGACCACCATTTCCCCCCCTGTCGGGGACAAGGTGAGATGATGGCGAAAACTCAACTGCAAGTTTGTTCAATATCTGTGAACAAGTTCTAACATGTGTCGTAAACATCTTCTTGGCTGCTGATGCCCATTGCCAAGAAGCGATCCATCCAAGATGAATCTTGGTTCTTGCAGGAGGCTTGTGTCTGAAGCATCTGTCTGAAGAATGGGTGTGCCGACCACAATGCTTGCATGGATGAAGATCAAAACAGTGATCTTTCATATGGCCAACTCGATCACAATGCTGGCATTTCTCAATCTGTTGTGGAAGTGGAACAGGATCTGGAACAGTTGCAGGTGAACTGTCATATAGGAATCCGGCACTTTGAAATATGATGGGCTTGGTGTAGTCTAGAATATGAAAGGACACATCCTTGTCATATCCAAGACCAGTTCTGTGCATGTTGTGGACAAGATCTTCCCAAGGTCTGATGATGGGCTTAGGAAGTGCAGGTTGAACTACTGCATCTGCATGTACATCTGCTCTTGAACAAGGAACTGAATTGGAATCAACTGCAACTTTATCTTCTTTCTTCTGATGAGAGTCCTTCACAATCTTCTGAACAGAAACAGGTTCAGAATGGTGACTCTTTTGCTGAAGTTCATATTGTTGGAGCTGAGATTCCAACTGCAAAAACTCAATCTTCTCATGTGCATATAGCAAACAACTTTGAATGTTACAAAGAGCATCCTTGCTCATTTTTATCACATCATCAACATTTGAATGAATGAGGTCATTCAACAACATTAATGCCTCATTGATTTTGGCCATTTTCAACAACTTAGGCTCAAAAATGAAAGGGTGTCGGCTTCAACCGAAAATGCACCCGTTTACAATGTGATTCAACAAATATAAATGACTGCAAAGAATTTCCAAAAATCTCAAGTACAAAATCTGCTCCTCAAATGATGGAGGGCAATCAACAATGACTTACATCAACAACTCAAATTCACTGATTCCAACTATGAATGAAGAGGCTAATTCCATTCACAATACAATGTCAATGCAATAGAATGTCTCTGCAAAAAAGTGCAGCAAAAACAACATGCTAGAGGCCTTTAAGGCAGCTGAATTTTTTTTCTTCAAAAGCGTTGTTTTGCAATGATGGCAAACTTGTCTTCAAATGTCAATTTCTTCAGAATATCACTCTTATGCCACAAAAATCTGCAATTTTCTTGTCATTTCGTCATTTTCTCATTATGCCATTTCTTCAATTATGCTCACATATCATTCCTCCTTTTCTGCTGCTCAAATCTTCTCTCTCCTCTCTCTCTCTGTTGTTTTTTTTTTTTAAATTAATTAAAAATTAATTAAAAAAATGAAGGGAATATAAAAGTGGAGGGAAATTTATTATATGAAATGGGAGGGGAGGAAAATTTATTTGGATGGGATGAGATTATAAATTTAAAAAAAAGAAAGGGATTAATTAAAAATGGAATGTGGGAACTAATTTAAAAGGGATTTAATTTAAAAATGGGAGGGATTTTAATTAAAAAGAGGAGGGGGGTATAAATTATATGGTGGGGGAAATAAAAATCGATTTAAAAAAAAAGGTTGGTATTAATAAGTGGGATGGTATTATATTAAATGGGACGGATTGTATTGCAATGGAGGGGCGGAGTCGTATAGTGGATGGGGAAGCCGCTTTGGGAGGAGGCGTAGCTTTGAGATGGGGAGTGGCGACTGTTGAGAGCCGTAGGGTGAGTGCGTGTGTTTCAGTGATGAGTTGGGGCAAGGTAACGGTAAGGGAGGAGAGCACAAGGGTAGGAAGAGGGATCGTTTAATGCAGGGATTAGTGGAGTGGGGTGCGTAGTAGATGAGGGTTTAAATCGGATGAGGAAACACAGATAGAGGGAGAACGGGGTAGAGTAGGGCCGAAAGGCCAGGTTAAAACGTGTGAACGGTGGCTGAAAAAGCGTGTAGAGTTGAGACCGCAGGTTGGGTAGGGAGTGTGTAGCTCGAGGGAGCCGCGGTGTTTTGCAGTAAGAGAGGTGAGAGGGGCGCGTGAATAGAGGAGCGTATGGTGAGCGTTGTTTTGAATGGAGAGGCAGAGGCAGAGGCGTAGGGGAGTCGGGGTTAGTTCAGATGTAAATGTGAGAGGGGCGTATGGATGAGAAGGGGAAGCGATGAGAGCAGAAGTGCAGGTTGCAGGGGCGCCGAAAGGCCAAGAAGCAAAGGAAAATTTTTATTTTATTTTTTATTTTTTATTTTTTTTATTTATTTTTTATAAGAACAGCAGAGAGGAATAAACAGCTTGCAGAAATTGTAAAAATTATTGTAACAGTAGAATTTTCTCTTCCAGGAAATTATAGCAGTAAAATATCTAGCAGCAGAAAAACTCAAAATCTTATAAATTTCCAGCAGCTCAAAAATGCAGAGATGAAGAATTTTCCAGCAGAAAAAACTCAAATTTCTTTTGCAATAAAAACCAGAAACTTCTTCTTCTTCAGAAACTCAAATTAAACACTTTTCTAGCAACTCCAAAATGGTGCAGAAATTTAAAATGCAGAGATTGCAGAGAAAAATTAGAATGAAAACCTTCAGATGGGCAGTGCTGCCTTCTTCAAAACAAATTCTGAATGCTGCTCCTTCTTCAAAACACTTCTGAATGCTGCAAAATCACTGCTGCGCAAAATCACTGAGTGCTGCAAAAATGTCAAGAATTTTTGCAGATATGCAAGGCCATAAACACAAATGGCTCACTCAAAGTGGAGCAGGGCCAGCAATCGCCCGCTCTGATACCATGTTAAACATCATGTTGTAGCACACACATGGTGTATGAGGAAGACGAGCACACACACAAGAGAAACAACACACAATGAAAGATAAGCGTGAGGCTTTCTTATTTTTCCATTATACATGATGTACATTTATAGTACAATGGTGTGACTCTGGGTTTCACATTCCAAGGTCACTTGGACTCCATTGTGACTTTTCGCATTCCACACCTACCCATGTAGGATTAGGTGTTCCAACAGGACCAATAAGTCTATTAAAAGGCCTTAGTCCCACAAGATTAATAGATTTATATTATATTTTATCTAGATCTCATTTGAATTTTGGAGTCTTGAGATTTTAAAATTAGATATTGTAGAGATTAGGATAATTTTCTTCTCATACAATGGAATGCCCAATTTTCATCTTTGTATTCACTTACCCATCTTGTTTATGGAGGCTTTAAAGGAACCACCAAAGACATGAAAGAGCTTTGAAATAGAAAGAGCCTTGAATAGGAACACACCTAATGAGAAAGGACTTAGAGCCATCTCACTACTCAAAGGTATAGATTTATGTATGTAATTTTTTTTTTTTATAATAAAATCTCCTTTCTCTCCCCAATATTTATTTTACATTGGTGTAATGTTATTTACTTGAATGGTTTCTTTTCACTCATTGGACTAATCAAGTACATTTAAAATGGATTTTAATTTGTTTTATGATTTAATATCTAGGTTTTTTTCCTACTTGTATAGTAGGAAAAAGTGTTTTTTCTTTTATCACATGTAAAATTATTAAAGTTGATCATTTTCTTCTTACTCATTCATTCAATATTATAGGATCCATTAATGAGTGTGAGTTTACAATCACTTCCCTTTCCTTCTCTCTCAAATCCTTACTTAGTTTTCTTGTTTGTTTAGTATAGTAAAATAAAACTTAATTTTTTGTTGTTCATCACTAGCTTTACAATTAACTAGTGGCAATCTAGTAGTATACCTATTTTGCACAAAATCTCATCAATAAAAACTACCATAGGATATAACATATAGGTGAAAATACCTAGATAATCAAAACAAGGCATGTAGGGCCACCAAAGTGTCGCAAAGCCAAATACAAAAACTAGTTAAAATATAAATACAAAATCCAACAAGCTAAAATGAATGAGCATATCAAGAGGATACAGGAAACAATCTTACATTAGGTGGATGATATTTGTCCTTGGAGGGAGGTTCCCATCCTTTAGTTGTGAGCATGGGATCAATTATGTTGGAATACCTATTATTTGATGCATTACTCGCTTCCTTTAAGATGCTCCTATTGGAGATGCTTAGAGGGACAATTAGAAGATTATCAAATTGAGGGACCTCTAAGATTTTTGTTGGGCTGAACTTCTTTGCCTTTCATGGTGATCTCATATAACTTTCTTGTCTCTAAGATAGTGTTAATGACTACTTGAAGCTTTTAAGTGAATAGAGTGAGCATGAGAGCACCCCTTAGGTGACATTTTTTCTCATTGTACATGGAACACTAGTCTAATAGTCCATTAGTGTGTGTAAGTGTGCTACTTCCATCTCCACCTTTTGTGTTTGCACTTATATCTATAGAAGTATATGGACACATGGTAGAGATCCATCTAGCAAGGTAAAATATTTTTTGTGTTGTGCATAGGTGAATATACATTTGCTTCTTGTTTTTCAAAGATGATATAATTATCAACTCTAAACTAGTGCCATTAAAGTGATCATTGACAAAAGTTGTTTATGACCATTTCTAATTACTTTTATATTTTTGGAATTTATCTTATACTATTAGAGACATTTACAATTAGCAGAATATTCGACATTTAATCCTTATTATGTTAGAATTGGTCAAGTTTGATTAAAGAATTTTAATTCAAATAAAAGGGGAAGAGACAAAGTTCATGTGAGTTTCTTATTTCCCTATTGTTTTTTTCTCTATCTTTGGTCATTTTATGAAGATACTAGATTCTTATGACAACCATATCAAATGGTAAAACTAAAAAATTTCATGGTTAGTTTCTGCATTTGTATGAGAAAATAAGGATGTTTCAACTTAATCTTGGGGGAATTGATATGATCCAAGATTGATAAAAGTTATCTTTGACAATTTTTAGTTGTCTTTGTATTTCTATCATTTAATGTAATAAAATTAGAGATATGGATAATTAATGGAATTCTCAAAATTAAAAAAAGCTCCTTATCGTATTGAATTTGGTCAACTTTGATCAAGAACTTTACTATAAATAAGAGGAGAAAACCAAGAGCTCATACGAGCATATTTTTTCCCTATTATTGTTCTCTCTATATATGGTTAGTTTATGAAGATATTGAATTCTTATGGCAAGCATATCAACCAAGTTGTGTGAAAATCGTGGAGCTAGGGGAAAGAGTCTCCTAATAGGATGACCTTCTAAGTAATATTATATGAGAGCATGGAATGCAAAAGCTTGTATACCCATTCCCATCTTCATAAGCATATTTTCATAACCATGAACAAGTTTCAGAGTTTCGTTCTTTCCACACAATAAGGATTTGTACAACAAAATTCCCATGTATTCAAGCACTACCCTATGGGCATGCTTCCATGAATTAAGGATTAGTGGAACATTTTCATGGGATGAAGATGGAATTTCCATATAGATTTCAATTAATAGAGATATTTCATGTTTTCATTGATCATGATATGTTTTGTTTTATGCTTTTGGCATATTCTAACTAATAGACGAGATAACTTTTTGGCTGGAATTTGTCAATACAATGTTTAGTAAGAATGTGATTTATTATTGCTTAAAATGAAATTTTGAATGCATCAATGGATTCAAAACCCTAATAAACCCCTAAGGCACTCGATATTTGCAAATTAAACAACTTAAACTTGTGATTTTTAAAAATCTACTGGATTTTGGAAAAAAATTTCCAAAACAATTGTTTGGAAAAGGGCCATTTCGGCTATTAGTTAGACTACACATATGCTTTTAGGGTAGGTCAAGGGCACCTAAATACTGGTATTATTGATTACTTATTCTAGCCAATTTATCTTTCTTTTAGTCAATTTTTTTAAATCAATGAGATGATTATCCTATCTTATTTATGATTTATCTCCTCTCTTTGTTTATAAAACCACACAACAAAAACAAAATAAATTTTAAATATAATATCCCTTACAATTCCCCTATGACCAAAATGGACGCTACCACTACATCAAATATTAATAAGAACAAGTCCCGAGGGTTAGCTTAATTGGTCAAGTCCTCACCACTAAAGCACCTTTTCTATGAAGAGGTCACAGGTTCAATTATCTCGACACTCTTGGGGCCAGGCTATGTGTTTGAGCTGGTAGGAAGTGATCCCTTCGGGTGGATATCCTTGGTACAAATATTCCATGGACGTAGTGTTCGTCGATCTCTGGGATCTGTAAACCACATAGGAAAAAAAATATTAATTTTTTTAATATAATTGAGAAGTTTATATAAAAAATATGCGCTTGGTCATGACAAATACCGAGGAAATGTGATACATATATGCTTCCATAGGCTTGTCCTCCATGGGGAGGATGAAAGTTAGACCAAAAATATTACTAAGTAATACATACAAGGAAATACGATGACACAAATGCACTTTGCAGAAGTTTTTTTACATTAAGAGACCATTAAACAATTGGACAAGTGATGGCATCTAGAAACTGATTAAGATTAGGAAGGGGGGTTCCTATGTACCTATTGTTGAACTTTGGATCATAAGGATGACAATTTTTGGCTTGAAGTTGATCTTGTAATTCTGTAATATGTTTTCGAAGGACATATTAGTCTCTAGGATTTTTAGCTACAAAGAGTCCTGAATATGGTTACCACCAAGACCATTAGATCGAGAATCTTTGCAGATGCAAGAGAAAATATCGATCATGCTCAGAGTTGAATTAGCTAGGATCTGGGAATAAAGGGGGGCAATAGAAGGATACAGGGAAAGGAAGTCTAACACACATTAAAACAACTCAACAAAGAAACTTCGTTTGGGTGAGCCTGATTCCAACATAGGGGAGGCGATACATCATAGCAAAGTAGAGCCAGGATGTCGAGCGGGATGCTCAAGACCAAGGAAAAGATGGCACTATAACAAGGGAAGTGACGAAGGAGGGGAGAGTCAATTAGAGTAGATAATTCGTTCCTGAGAGGAATAAAAAAATATGAGGCGAATTACCAAAACAAAGAGTGATGAAAGAGGCAAACAAACAAACCTGGCCAGATGGCCACTCCAAAAGCCTAGATTTGCTAAGTGTTGAAGTAATGTAACCAAGAATTATATAGAGAGAAATTCAGATGATGCTTCCCATAGTCATAATAGGAGCTTACTAGTTCCAAAGGCCACCATGTAGCTCGAATCAAATAGATATTAGACTAGGACACACCTTGAGCTCGGTAACAATGAATTTCCATTGAATTATACCTTGGGATGAACTAAACACACACACCAACATTAATGAAACCATATCTAAACATAAATACCAAACCATTGTGAATGATAGCCAGCGAGGGAGGAGGATAGATGCTGAGGTTGAGCCTCCACCACCTTTTGGTACTTGGAGCATATAATGTGAATCCAACAATGAGGTTTGTATGTGTTTGAATGACAAAGATTTCCATGCTAGCTAAATTGTCTTGTCTGCCATAATTCATAAAGAGTGATGTGCGAGGAGATATGGCTTTTCATGAGGGTTGTGATTTTAATAGTTTGAGCATCAAGAAATTGATCAAAGAAGATCAAGGTAGGGGGTGTTAAGGCAACTGTAACACCCTCCTCACACATTTACCAAAGTTAACCGGTCTGTTGGGGTAAACATTTGACGAGAGGCTACTATGATCTTATTCAACTCCCCATGTACAATAAAGGAAGTGGAACTGACACAACACAACCAATATGACCCTACACATGTGCTATAGAACCTTCAAGAGGCAATCCACGCTTCCAAGTGACCAACCCTTGAGAAAACTCAACATTTCATTGACCTAGAGCCCCATTTGCTCCCTTGCCCAAACCTCCAAGTGACTGAGCGCCCCATTCGCTCCCATGATCCTGCCTAAGTGCAACTGTAGCCTTTTATTTAAGGTTATTTTCTAGGGCTAAGACCCAATCATTGCCCATAAACTCATGAAACTTTTAAAACTCGTAAAAGACATGTAGATAATGTTTTTAATAAAAAACTTGACCAGGGACCTCACTGGACCCCTACTAGTCATGACAGACATTTCGTCAAACACGTTACAAATGTACATTCTATAGGTTATAACAACAAATTTGAGCATAGAGGTCTCACACTTATCTAAGAATTGCTAAGAAGCATTGATGCCTTGTCACATTAGCTACATTACCATATATTAGGTCATATTCATTGTTCATTCATTTACAAATCAAAACATGATGAGAGCCATACATCATCATTGTCATACAACATACTCATAACCAACAAAAATAATAAGGATGCAACAACCATAGAGTCCACATATAAACTAATACATTTACACATGATATACCAAGGAGAAATAAATATTATTAATGAATGCATGAGCCAACCTAGTTTGGGACTTCCACGAACCACCCGACCGTAGATTGGCTGAACCAAATCTCTCTTCAGGCAATCACCCCCATGCCATATTCCAAGCATGAATGTGGGACTAAAAACCAAAAAATCAACCAAGGCTTCCTGAAGCTAAACCACCTCATCCCCATCAATAAACCCAGGTTTTACCACAATCCTCACCAGATCACTGGGCCATAAACAAGCATGTATGCCACCATATTTTTCCACCTACACCATGAGAAATTATCTTGTCTCTTAGTCTCTAGGCTTTACCACAATCCACACTGGATCATTAGGCCCTAACCGAGACTCTAGTCTCTAGGATTTATTGCAATCCACACCGGATCACTAGGCCCTAACTGAGACTCCACCCTCCAAGATTTACCGTATATCCCATCCCGAGATTCCTAGGCCTGATGGAGAGCACCCTTCTCTAGGCTTTACTGTATATCCTGCCCAGTCGAGGATTCATAGGCCCATCGAGGCAACACAAAATCTGTACAGCAACGGGTTACTAAGCCATGTTTTCATTTTTTTAGAGACCACCTCACTCAATTTCGAACCCATCTGAAAATCCAACTCAACCAAAATCATGAGAACCCATCACACCATGGCTATCCAGAAATGGCAAGGCAAGGTTGAAGAACATTGTCTCTCCTGGAAAAACCCATGCCAATGACATCAAGAGAACCATTAACACACATGAAAAACCATGCATGCCAAATCTAGCAAGGAAATCACACATGCAAATTGATACCTGCAAATAACCCCATTGTAGTTGCTTGATCCTGCTCTTCCTTGCTTGATCTTTGCTTGATCCTTGCTTTCCTTTGCTTCCTTTTCTTTCTTGATCCAATCTTGAAGTGCTCCAAGAAAACTCTAAGTGTCCAAGAGTGTGAGAGAGAAAATAGAGAGAGATAGCTTCAAAACTGAACTGACAAAAGGTACCAACTGATCCTCATAAGCCTTTTTATTAATGAGGCCTCTATTTTCTTCAATTTTCCATGATTTTCCTTCATTTTCCTCCTCATGTAAATTTGTGAACTTTCACCTTCATTTTCTCCTAATTTCCATTATTTTCATAGATAAATTCCAATAAATTCCACTTTTCCCTTCTAAATCCTTTGCCATTGCCTTTTTCCAATTTCCTTTAGCCATAATAACCGAAAAATGAACACTCGCACTAGGATGTTTTGCCCAACATTCAACTTGGAAAAAGTGTCCTGTAACCGTGGTTATTATTTTGCATTTATTAACTTTTATTTACATGGAATTTTCACCAGGGTTGTTACAGAACCTCCCCCATTGGGGTAACTCCAACCTCAATGTTCAATGACACCTACAACCAACAAGACTTCTGAAAAACCAAAACATACTACTTATGGAGCTTTATAACACAACTCATTGCAATATTTACAATGATGAACATGCTGAGAAGCAACCCAACATGACAACATTTTAACATGATAACCAAAATGACATGACACCATACCACTCTTTGGAGCTTTATAACACAATTCATGGTGGTATTTACATCCATATACAAATCATACCAAAGCATATACCAAAAACATATATCAAGGAAATTCGCTCAACCAGCGAATAGAGAAGGATACATAGCCCGCATTTTATTTGCCATCTACCATGTAGCTTCATCAGGCCCAAAGTGCTTCCACTACACTTTAACTTGCTTGATTTCTTAGTTTCAGAGCATGAGCACCTTTCTCTGCAATATACATTGAGGTTCTGGTTGGAATTCTCCATTTGGCTTTGCCTACAATATAGACCAGTAAATCACATGATCAGCATCTTTAACATGTTTCTTAAGCAATGATACATGGAAAACAACGTGGACTTTCATTGTTGGAGCTTGTGCAAGTTGATAGGCTACTGGTTCAATCCTTTCAAGAATCTTGAAAGGTCCACAAAACCGAGATTCCAGCTTGGCACATGATCCAATCCGCAAGGAGCTCTTCTTGGGCTTGATGCATAAGTACACCTGATCCCCAACCTAAAACTCCTTAAAAAAATTGTTCCTATATGCATATATTTTCTTCCTCTGTTGTGTTGCCTTTATATTCTTCTTGATTACCTGCATTTCCTATTCCATTTCTGCCAACATGTCAATGCCCTATTAACTAGATCACTCCAATTGATGGGAGTATTACAACTCTGCCCATACAATGCCTCAAATAGACTCATCATCAAAGATTCCTGATACCAATTGTTGTAAGTGAACTCAACCAACAGAATGTACTCCTGTCATCTCCTCTACGGTGCATCACATACATTCTCAACATGTCCTCCAATATCTTTTTGACCCTCTTTGTTTGTCCATCTGTCTGTAGATGATAAGATGTAATGAAGGCCAATTCTATCCCTAAAACTTGGAAGTGAACTTAACATCCATGTCTGACACAATATTCTTTGGAACACCATGCAATCTAACCACATCTCTGATGAAGACTTGTGCTACATCACTAGCTGAATACATAGATTTTACCAGAATGAAGTGTGCTACCTTTGTCAACCGATCCACCAAAACAATGATGGAATCATGCTATCTATATGTCCTCAGAAAACCTATGATGAAATCCATGGAAATGATCTCCCATTTCCACTCTAGAATCATAATTGACTGTAGCAATCCACCTCGATGTTTACACTCTTCCTTTACCTACTAACAGTCCAAACATCTAATCACAAACTATGCCACATCCTTCTTCAGATTCGGCGAATGATAAAACTTCTTCATTGATGTCAATGTCTTTTGGTATCCTAGGTGACCTGAATACGACTTCACATGAAACTCTCTCAAGATTGTCTTCTTGAGATCACTATTGTCTGGCACATATATCCTATCCATAAATCTGATCAAGCCATCTGCTAAGAGATGATAGTCCACATATTGTGCACTTGTATTTGTACCTGTACCTGTACTCTGCTGTAACTTGTGCCTATGCACCATGTACCTATTATCATAATGACCTTCCTATAAGATATGATCATGTAAGTCTGTCCCATAAGAACATAGTTGTTATATGATCCACCTGTATCCACCTACTAAGAGAATATAAAACCTTGTTCTCTTTACTCTTGATGTACCTGATCTTAAAATTGAACTTGCATATCATGGCCAACCATCTAGCTTGCCTCGCATTCAAATTTGGTTGGTCAAACAAGTATCTCAACCCGCTGTGATCACTCATCAATTCAAACCTCCTGCCAAGAAGATAGTGCCTCCACATTTTCAATTCATGGATGATTTCCGCTAACTCAAGATCATGTGTCGGATAATTCTACTCGTGCTCATTCAATTTTTGTGACTCATAGCATACTACCTACCCCTCCTGCATAAGGACTCCACCAAGTCATCTCTTGCAAGCATATGTACACACTACAAACTCTTTGTCTGGATTTGCAATCTTTAACACTGGATCATTCGTCAATAGCTACTTCAATTGTTCAAAAATCGTTGCACATTCCTCTGTCCATTCAAATTTATTACCTTTCCTCTACAGTGACGTAATAGGATATGCAATCTGTGAAAATTTCCTGATGAACCTCCTATAATAGCCCGCTAACCCCATAAATGATCTTACCTCATCCACATTTCTAGGATCTGCCCACTCCATGATAGCCCTTATCTTCTCTAGATCCACTACTATAGCTTCCTTGGAAACAACATGTCCCAAGTAGTGTACCTCTGTATGAAAGAAACTGCATTTTCTAATATTGGCATACAACTGATGCTCTCTTTGCAATATCAACACGGCTGCTAAACACTCGACATGTTCTTCCTCATTCTTAGAATATATCAATATGTCATAAATGAATACAATAACAAACTTTTCAAGATAAGGATGCAATACACTATTCATCAAGCACATAAAAGTAGTTGGAGCATTATTCAAACCAAATGGATCTACAACAAACTCATAATGCTAGTACCTGCTCCAGAAATTTGTCTTGTATATGTCCTCTTCCTTAATTTGTACATGATGATATTTGGATCTCAAATCAATCTTTGAGAACACTACTGCTCCCTTCAACTAATTGAACAAGTCATTAATCCTCGACAGCTGACACCTATTCTTGATGGTCGCCTTGTTCAACTACCTGTAATCAATGCATGACCTGAGAGTACCATCCTTCTTCTTCACAAACAATACCGATGCACCCCATGGTGATACACTCGGCCTAATGTATCCCTTTTTAAGTATTTCCTTCAACTTCAACTCTATTAACTCTGGAATGCTTATCCTATAAAATGCCTTTGATGCTGGTGATGCCCATGGTACCAACTCAATAGAAAAGTCTACTTCTCTGTGAGGCAACAACTCTGAAATATCTATTGGAAACACATCCTGAAACTACTGCAAGATCGGGCACCTACTCAATACTTCCACATCCTCAACATCCTTACCTTTATCGCTAGAAATATGCACTGCAAATAACACACACCCTTTTCTGCGAATGCGCTTTGCCTGTATAGATGTCACCATTCTAACTCGTTTTTCTTTCTTCTTACCCTTCAAGATTCTTTTTTCTCCATTGCCATCCAAGCTCTCAATGGATTTGTCTTAAAATTCCACTTTGGTCCTATGAAGATACAACCAGTCCATATTCAAAAGCATACTATAGGATCCCAACAACAATACATTCAAATGTGTTTATGTAGGCATACCATTCAGTTCAAATGCAGAAGATATTACCCAATGATGAACTCTCTTCTTTGTACATGTAGCCAGTTGTACCAACTATGATTTTGCATGCACTTATTTATTCAAACAACACTTATCCACCTAGTTAGGACTAACATAATTATAATTAGATCCGGGGTCAATCAAAATAGAAACAAATTGATCACAAAGCTTGTCATCCATCTCGATATTAGTTGCTTGGTGCTCTGTCTTCTTGTTATCCATTGTTGTATAAATGCGAGGAATGCTCTGCCCAACATCCCCAATTATCTTTGCCTCCTGTGTACTGTAAATTTGAGGCCTACCACCCTGATTTTGTGGAAAATCCTTCTTAAGATGTTCCTTACCACATGTCCAACACTCCAACCATCCTGTACCATCACCTATTTTCTACTGTTGTGACCCATGTCCGTGTCTAACTATGTTGAACTTCTTGTATGGTGCAACATTTTCTTTCTCTTCTGCATTATGAGGCCTTTTTTTTTTCGGCTGCCATTTACCTTTACCTTTATATTTTCCTTTCCATCCTTGCTGAGATTTAGTCTTACGCTTTGATTGTTCATAGCAATGTTTCAATTTTCCAATAACTTCCTCAAGTGGTCGAGGCTCATCATACTCAATCCGATCTCTATATGCTAATGGAAATCCACTGACGAATATCTGAACTTTAGCTTTCTCATATTTAAGATACGATACATACCTCAATAGCTCCAAGAACTTAGTCGTATACTCCTCATCGGTCATCGATCCCATCTTTAACCCATAAAATTCTTTGGATTTATTGTCGTGGTACCTTTTTGACAAGTACTTCTTTCTGAAGAGTCTTTCGAATTCATGCCAACTCAACTCCTCTATCCTAATGTCTCTAACCTGTTTCACATCTTCCCACTAGATGTTTTCTTTCCCTTTGAAGTTGAAGATAAATAGTAAGGCCTTCATATTCTCTGTGTACTCATGCAGTTCAAAGAAATTCTTCATCCCAAGTAACCAAGCCTCTGCATCCTTTGACTTCTTCAACTATCCATCAAAAGTAGGTGGCTTCTTGAACTCATCCAACAAGTATCCCCTGTCACTCCTACTGTAAGGGTGATAATGATGACGATCATAGTGCCTTTCAGAACTAGAACTAGAATAGTACCTGCGTCCAAACCTCTCCAATCCGGAGTGTCCAAGAATCTACCATCTCTGATCATGTCATATCTATCTGACCTATGACCACCATGAGACCTACTACCATATGCCCCATTAGTTCTGTCCTCCTGTCCATGACTGGTTCGAAGTGGCTCTTTTCTCTACAATTCTGACAAACTCTGAAGGGTTACTGTTGTTGGCCTGTGACCGCACACAAAGTGGAGAAGGAGAAAGGAAGGGAAATATTAACTGTCAAAGAGCTTCAAAGGAATCAATCTGCCTTTCAATTCAGTATAAAGGGGAAAGTGTTGTTGATAAGGTGTAATGGTGACCAAACTTAATTTATGTCCTCATTCATCTCATTTATCCTCTTTATCTTCATCTGCCCTCATCTGGTGACCAAACTTAATTTCTGCCCTCATTCATCTCATTTATCCCTTTTCCCTTCATTTTTTCCATTTCTAAAGTCCCACGCCACATTTATTTATTCGCAGCTCCACCGATGCGATATAAAGGAACCCACCTTCCCGCACGAGCCTTTATCGTAAACAATCCACTCCTTCCCATTCAAAACCTTTATCGGCACTCAATTACCTTTTTTGTCTGCCACGTCACTTCCGCCCATCGCATATTGCTCACTGCAAATTTTAACGTTTAACCTCTGCTTGCTCACGATTAAACCTTGCGATATGCGATCTGCAGGAGGGACCCCACCTTCGTCCATGCCACATCACCTTCCTCGCCCCCGCACTTCGCACTTCACAAAATATAACATTTAACCTTTGCCTACTCCCACATAAATCTTGCAATTTGCGATCTGCGGGCGCGGTCCCACCTCCGCCTATGCCACGTCACCTTCCCCGCCATCGCACTTCATACATAGCGCCTTTTAACATTTACCACCCTTTGCTTACATATAAACATTGCGATATGCGATCTGTGGGCGCGGCCCCACCTCTGTCTATGCCACGTCACCTTCCCCGCACTTCGCACATCGTACTTTTTACCTTTTACTCCTCGCTGCTTACACGTAAATCCTACGATTTGCGATGTTCATGCAGAGTTTGGGTCCCACCACCTTGCCACATCATCAATAGCCCTCCTGTGGCCTTTTTTTGCCCATTTCAGTGTTAATGAGTCCCGCTAAATCCAATTCTGCTTCCGTCATCCTACCTTCAGCTCCGCTCCACGTCAATGCATCTGATGGCTCATAACCTATTTCGCACCTCCTCCACCTTCTGAAGGTTAATGCCGAGGGGGGGGGGGTCCGAAATGGCCGGTTTCTAATACCGCCTTCGGTGCTACGTGGCAGCTTGAAGTGATTTCGCACCCCCCCCTAGGCAATACCACAAACCATCCATGCCCCCCTCCGAAATTTGGTTTCCGGTTTGCAATTCAAACACAACATGGGCTTTTGGGTAGAGCATGCAGTTATGGTTTATTCAATTTTCTCAGGAAACCTTCGCTAAAGATCCAAGCACGCACAACACAAATGGTCATTCCACAGCGCGAAGTGGAAAGCATGAGAGTTAGACAGTGGGGGATTCCAAACAATAGATGGAATCATATGATGAAGGCCATGTTGTAAAATGTAACTAAGTCGGTCTTCATGTTGACTATGTAATTATGAAAATAAGGAGACAAAGATAATAGAATGTATTTTGTTGTACTTGCTTCATGGGTTTCATGAGCAAGATTTTATTATGTAGATAGACTTCTTCTTGATGTCTATTAGGTTCTTGTCTTCTAGGTATAAATAGGATTAAGTGTCAAAATCATGAAGGTTCCAGTTCAGATGGATATGCTACAAGGCCTTGTAAAGAAGCTCTCAACAACCCTCCACGAGTGTTGGATGACAAGGTCCAAATATGGCGAAAACAACCTACAACAATATTGGAATATATGTGAAGTAATACCTCATAAAATGTCGGAGAAGATAAACTACAAGTCGGCCTAAATATCAGCTGAATGGTCAACCTAATTGTTGGATCAAGTCACCTATATATATGACTGTCCTGCGGCTCATTTGGAGGACAAGAAAAATTCAGATAAGTTTTGTGAATAAATAAAAGTGCAGATTTGAAGGTTAACCGAAGTGTTGAAGGAGAAATCAAAATACTGAAGGTGCTGAAGGTTAAGTACTGAAGGTTAAAATTGAAGTACTGAAGGACTGAAGGTTAATACGAAGAATTGAAGGTTAAGGAAAAGTGTTGAAGGTTAATACGTAATACACTACAAGACTGAAGTTAACAAAGAGATAGTATTTAATGCGGACTAAACAACAGGAAAGGAAATTGAATAAAGTATAAAGGTACAAACTGAGTTATGGACAAGTGGAGGAAAGTGTTAGCTCAAGGTTGTTGATTTGAAGAAATTTTTTATTAAAGATAAGACAGTCATCTTAAGGAAAAAGAGGTAGCAAGCATTTTGATAATTGACTTGATGAAAGATTAACTAAAATAAAAGAAGAAGAAGACATAAGTATCACAAGTAAGGTCACAAGTAATTATCAAAGAAGAGAATCTGTATTAATCACCAGCCCTCAAAATCATCAACATGGTATTGGAGCTAAGGTAACAGTTAAGGAAGGGCATCTAAGAGACACTTACGGATCAGATTTCAACAACATCTAAGCAAGTCAAAGGAGGATTCTCTGAAATTTTGAGAAGCAATCACAATCTGAATAACACAGGCAACAGTTCAGATCATCTCGGGCTTATTTCAGGAGTATTTTGACAACCTCAGTTCAGTAGTCTAACTACCATACTTCTCGGCATACCTGGTGTAGTTCAAAGTGATACTTCAAATATGGTATTATCTACATCAACACTACTATAATCACCCATTTTGATACTATATGTTGGTACATGATTCAGTGTTGTTACAGTTAAGATGATTCTTGTGCAAACACCACAATCTTTGAGAACTCATAGTGCAACCACAATAATATAGTGCTATCTTAAAAGAACGATTTCAGTACCAAAATGAGACCTTGGGTTCATGATAGAAATAGCACAAGACATAGACAACCAAAAGAAGGTATTATCATCATTAAAACAAGGATCTAATCCTTACAATTGAAGAAGGTCATCCAAAGAGAAAGCACTAACACATCTTTTCTCCACCGCCATCAAAGAAATCAAGTTGAAGACTATATCTTCACTTATCAAGTAAGTATCTTTCATTCTATAATCAAATTTGGTTAAATGACTTTGTTTTTGCGGGGAGATCTATAAGCTGGTTGGGTTACCAAGAATCCTTGCATGAGGAGGATAGTCATAGTCCTCGAAGAAAGTAAAGTCATGAAAAGCCTATGAAGGATTAGAGACATCAAGATAATATAAGATGAGCTGAAAGAACTATTATATGCAATAAATAAGATGAAAAAAGAAAAATCAAGGGCAAAAATGTTGAAGGATAAAAGACTCAAACATTTGCAGAAGGAAAAGGAAAGTTTAGGAAAAGTGGAAGACTTATGGACATTACAAGAAAGATGGTCCTAAAGGGACAATCTCAATAGGAGAAAGAAAGGAAGCTCATATCACCGAAAATGATGGAGGAAACTGAAGAAAAGAAGTTCAAGGAAAATCATGCAAACTTATGAATAAGGAATTGATTTTTGTTGGTTATATGCAATGTAGAATCCTGATCGAAGCATGGCAGGAGCTCCTGGTGAATCAGCTCCGGGAAAACCTCTTTGACAAACTTTACTAATAGAAAGTAGTCATCAAGAGCAAGGGTCATCATAGAAACATACTTCTGGGATGTGATGACATATTGATGAAACAAGCCAAGGGAATGAAGCTCTTCATTCTTAAAAAATTGCTATAGGATGACTCAAGGGAAAAATTTATGAGGTATGTATATATTTATATGCTGACATTGGATGCTGTGATGTCATGTTATATGGTTGCAGGTAATGAACTTCTGTATTTAAAAGTATGATCTATGGAGGAGTATCTATCAATGCACGGACAAATGAAATCAACATAATATGTCCTCATGGAATATGAGGTGGTTGTATATGAACAAGAAACCATAAAGGTTATAAGTTCCTGGGAATAAAGAATGTGCAGAGAGGAAGATATCATGACATACAACCATGTCAAAAGGTTGTTATCATCCGGAGACCAAGAAGATGTGACTAAAAGATCTCTTAGGAAGATATGTAGACTCTAATGGAAGTCTGGTAAAGATGAAGACCCGTGGGAAAACCATATCATTAGGAGATGTGTCAATCAATATGAAGGATGCCGATGCCTACAGGAATATGTCATGGGCAAGGATCATTACAAAGGTAACTTTAGTTAATATGAATATGTTTATCTGGATGAATTTGTGCAGGGTTACTAATCATGAGAAAGGATGTGTGATCCTTGGAAATGATTCAAAGGAAAGCAGCATGGCATAACAATGGACCAGATAAAGGAAGGATGATGAATCACTCTCTAATAGATTGAAATGACTCAGGATGGAAGTGGTGGATGATCTGTGCCCTCTGAAGCTAAAATTTGGAGATTCCTCAATATTGAAATCCATGACATCAAGGACAGGAATTCTTCATGAACAACTGGGTGTCTCACCATTACTGCTAGAGGGCCCTGGCTAAGAGGGAGCCTGATGGTAAGTTTCTTACATGGAAGAAACTTGGTAATTCCTAAGGATGAGCTTAGGTACATTCTTTGTATAAGAATGAGTACATTCCCTTGTGGAATAGTTCCTCCCTGGTTGAGAGGGAGAGATAGACACATCATTCTGGTCTTGGGAAGACAAAATAGAGGATTGGGTAATCATGTGGCATTCGATACTCTTTGAGAATGTGTTAGGGAATTCAAGACAAGAGTAGTCGGGGACCGATATTCTTTGAGGACTAGCTACCCAAGAGAAGAATAGTCCAAGAAGGTCATACTTTGGGAACACCCGGGTGGAGTATGTACCTTGGAGAGACAATGACGAAGGTGTCTATAAGTCATGTGTCTCGCCAGCATTAAAGCCCATTGTCTCGTTTAAGAGATGGGGCTGTTATTCAAGGCCTTACACTAGGACAATGTTGGTTGATATGATGCTATACAGATGTGATTACCAATCCGATTTTTCTTATGAGATTATTTAGTTTGAAAGTGATTATGTAACTATATGAATACCTCCCTAGTTAAGAGGGAGTGTTGTAAAATGTAACTAGGTTGGTCTTCATGTTGACTATGTAATTATGAAAAGAAGGAGACAAAGATAATAAAATGTATTTTGTTGTACTTGCTTCATGGGTTTCATGAGCAAGATTTTATTATGTAGATAGACTTCTTCTTGATGTCTATTAGGTTCTTGTCTTCTAGGTATAAATAGGATTAAGTGTCAAAATCATGAAGGTTCCAGTTCATATGGATATGCTACAAGGCCTTGTAAAGAAGCTTTCAACAACCCTCCACGAGTGTTGGAAGACAAGCTCCAAATATGGCGAAAACAACCTACAACAATATTGGAATATATGTGAAGTAATACCTCATAAAATGTCGGAGAAGATAAAATACAACTCGGCCTAAATATCAGCTGAATGGTCAACCTAATTGCTGGATCAAGTCACCTATATATATGACTGTCCTGCGGCTCATTTGGAGGACAAGAAAAATTCAGATAAGTTTTGTGAATAAATAAAAGTGCAGATTTGAAGGTTAACCGAAGTGTTGAAGGAGAAATCGAAATACTGAAGGTGTTGAAGGTTAAGTACTGAAGGTTAAAAGTGAAGTACTGAAGGACTGAAGGTTAATACGAAGAATTGAAGGTTAAGGAAAAGTGTTGAAGGTTAATACGTAATACAGTACAAGACTGAAGTTAACAAAGAGATAGTATTTTATGCGGACTAAACAACAGGAAAGGAAATTGAAAAAAGTATAAAGGTACAAACTGAGTTATGGACAAGTGGAGGAAAGTGTTAGCTCAAGGTTGTTGATTTGAAGAAATTTTTTATTAAAGATAAGACAGTCATCTTAAGGAAAAAGAGGCAGCAAGCATTTTGATAATTGACTTGATGAAAGATTAACTAAAATAAAAGAAGAAGAAGACATAAGTATCACAAGTAAGGTCACAAGTAATTATCAAAGAAGAGAATCTGTATTAATCACCAGCCCTCAAAATTCTCAACAGGCCAGACCGCCCACCTGTTCTCAGCCACTTCTCGCCACTCCTTTTGAAGATTCTGGAATTTGGCTTCCCTGGCCAACTGCTTTGTTTCTTTTTTACTGTTAGATAGTGATGTTTTGCTGGTAAAATCCCGATTTTACCCAATTCTGTTTTGATTTTATGGTACAGGAGTGATTGCTTGTTGCACGCTCCGCTAGTTTGTTAGGATATTTTGGTTTTCACCTGTGTGGGTCGATCATGACAGAACATTCGATCGTAAACCCTCAAGGAGAACTCTATATGTAGTGAGTTCTAAGATGAAATATTGGTTCTAGAATTTTGAATAATTTTGCTGTAGTTTTGTATGATTGTGATCCCTGTGCTCTGAGATACATATTTTGGAGAGTTGTTTGAACTTAATATGATACAGAGTTGTTATTTGGATTCCATATGGAGTAATAAGTAGTATGTATCTATTTCCTTTTGTTATCATTAATCTCCTTTTTATGTGTAATCATATTTCATGCGATGCTGCTTTGATGGTTCGTGTAATGTAGTTGCCAGTGGTTTGCAATTTTATTCATCAATTCGTGTATGTATAACGCTCAGGTGTTAACGCTCATGTATTAAGCTTGCTGCACTCCCTTAATTTGCGCTCCACGAGCCTCTGTTGTTGTCCATATCTCATTCACATTCGCTTCCTCTGAGTTCACGGGGGGACAAATTCTTAATCCTCTTAAGCCTGTCTCTTGTGGGTTCCTTCTCCGTTCTTTCTCAATGACTCTGCATATTTTTAAAGCTTCTTCTCATTGTTTTATACTTGGCCCATTTGAAAGCCATCAAGCCTCATAGCCTCCTGAGCCCTCTCACAGTATAGGGAATTCACATGATCGACTCCAAGGTATTCTCCATCCTTAAAACACCAAAACCATTATTCTCTTATTCCATATTTTATTAGAGGCATCCTTATGGTTATCTACATTTAACCTCTAATTTTAAGATGTCCTAGAGACTGGTCTTTTGCAACTCAAGGCTGTCTCTAGGAGCTACAACATCTTTTTGGCGCCTTTTCCAGGGATACGAATGAATAAATTTTTTCCCTGGGATACAACATTATCTTCACCCTTCAATTAGGTGAGCAGGAAGGGTTGAGAGTTGCATAGTCATCACCTTGGCAACTCCACTGTAAAATAGTCCTAATCAGAAGTAATCCTGGCTTTCATTAGGCATCACACCAGATTAAGATCCATCATCTACCTCCACCTCTAAATCAAATGGTTGTTCCAAGTTTCCTTTTGAAAAAGTATGCCCCCTTGGCCCTCCCTCAGCCTCTAAATGATATGCTGCAAGATTATTTAAAGCTCTTGCCTTAGTTCACCGGGGAAGATAGTAATTCTGCGCAGAGACATATTGAAAACTTATGTGCCTTTAATGAGAATTTAAATTTAGAGCACTTAGATGTGGTATTAAGTCTTTTCGTTCAATCCTTGGAGGGAGAAGCCTAGAAATGGTTCAAGTCTCTAGCCAACAACACAGTCCACACTTGGGAAGAAATGGAAAATTTGTTCACATTGAAATGGCGAGAAAAGAGGGACCATGGATATGTCCTCTAAGAGTTCAATGCTCTCAAGAAGAGACACAATGATGATCTAACATAATTTATAAAGAGGCTTAATAAGCTCTATAATAATATCTCTGCCGATATAAAGCCTCCTTAAACATATGCTAAGGTGGTTTTCGCAGGACCTTTCAAGCCATATTTTGGGTTCACATTAAGAGAAAGAAGATCCACATCTCTAGATCAGATCCAAACTGATGCGTTGGAGGTAGAAGCAAAATTTGCTTCTACTGGTAAGTTCAAGGGGAAGACAGAACATGAAGCTAGAAGAAATAAGGGGGAGGGGGCTTCTACCTCAAATTAGGAGAGGGAATTACAGGAGCATAGAACCGAAGAGATGAATAAGCTAATCAAGAAACTCTCAAATAAGTTGGTTAAGCTTGAATTGGAGGCCAATAATTCCCCCCCTCGTTCCAACCAAATGATTCTTAACTGGTGGTTTAATCTTCAATATCGGAGGCCCCCTCTGTAGCTGTTGCAACAGGCCGAGGAAGTCACAAAAAACCAAGAAGATCAATTCCTCGCCTACTCTGATGATGAGGATGGTGAACCCATCCAGAAAGGGGAACAAGAAGAAGAGGAAGTCCCTCCAGAGGATTAAGAGATTGACAGTTATTGCAGACAGTTTGTGGATTTCATGCAGGCTCAACTCCGTAAGAAGTATGACCTCAGGTCCTCCAGAAAGAGAACCCGAGGGCAAGAACAAAATGAAGAGTCGATATCAAGAGAACAAACCCCTCCTAGTACTACTAGTAAAGGGAAGAAGTTGTTAGAAGAGTCAGCCCCTCAAAAGGCCACTGCATCCACTTCCACAAAGCAAGGAGTTGATCCTCCCAAGGATAAGAATCCCACATCTATACCCTTGAAACCACTCGACCCTCCTAAAGAGCAGTTCGAAAAATACATTAGAGAAAAATGGCCCACACCCTTCAATCTCTGAAAAGAACAACCCATGGTGGTTTTTGGACTGAATGTAGAGAATCAGCTTCTAACCTATGTTCAAGAAGAGGTATGTGAGCTTACCCTCCATGGAGAAGGAGAAGAGCTAGAGTATTTCCTAGAGGACAACACTAAAAATCAACAACAATATGGTGATCTGGAAATAGAGGCAGCAAAGCTTATTTGTCTAGATCCACAAGAACATCCTCAGCAGGCAACGTTTCCTTCAGAGATTAAAGACCAATCAAATTTGCATGATGAAGATCATCTCTCAAATTCTCTTTCAGTACAAGGTAAAGTTAAAAATTCATTTGAGAATATTTCAGCTGTTAGCATGACCAATTTTCATCAATTCATGCAAGTTTTCCTAGGTCGATGGGTAATCATGGGAAAGGTATTTCTTATCATAGAAGAGTATGGACATTTAAAAAGACAGCCTAGGGATACAGTACAATATTTTTCAGCAAGGGTAAATAAGAAGTATCATTCAATGCCTGCTGATATAAGACCAACCCCAAGAGTAGCTCTCTTGAAATACCTAGATGCCTTAAATCCAAAGGTGGCATTCCAAGTAAAAGAAGGAGACACTGCAACCCTTGAAGAAATACCAAATATTGCAGTTGATGTGGAGGTGAGCCTGCTGAACAGAGAGGCGAAGTTTAAAACAGAGGAAGAATTGACTCAGTTTGATTCTCCTCCACCTTTATGCCTTAATTCCTTAGATAAAATGCAAGCATGTTTTGAGTTGTTTGAAGACATGGAGAACACATGTGCTATACCAATTTGTGAGGTTGGATCGACCAGGTCAGAATATTTAGAAGCATGCCAAGTGTATTTTGATCCAGTGGCTATCTATATTGAAAATTTATTCATCACAAGGCCATCATACCTTTCCAGGATTTTTGTTGTTGTTCAGGTTTACCAAGCTCCTTGCAAAGAAGATCGGGTTGAGAATTCATATCAGATACCATTAGAAGGCTTGTTCCTAAGTTTGCTGAAAAATCGTAAAAGGGCAAGGTTATTAGAGTAGTTGCTTGCTTGGTTACACTAGCATTATTGTATCATTTAGAATAGCAGTAATTCCTGCAAATTAGGGTAGGTAGGTGTGCAAATAAGATCAATGCTATGAACATATTTCCAGTTTAGTTTCATATTGCTTTGCAGTTTTCAGTTCAATTTTATTTCAGTTTCCAGTTTCAACATAGTTCAGATTTCAGCATTCAAAATTTTCAACGTGCGACAGTGATTTCTGTTTTATATAGTTGGCAGTGCACGACTCAATTGTAGTTTCACTTCAGGTTTACAGTATGCATTTTCTACTCCATGAGCCCAATAAGGCATAGGCATTCAGGTCTGCAGGTTCTCAACGCACTTAGAACAACACGTTGTCCCCAGATGGAGCCAATGTTGGTCTGTGACTACACATAAAGTGGAGAAGGAGAAAGGAAGGGAAATCCTAACTGTCAAAGAGCTTCAAAGGAATCAATCTGCCTTTCAATTCAGTAGAAAGGGGAAAGTGTTGCTGATAAGGTGTAATGGTGACCAAACTTCATTTCTGCCCTCATTCATCTCATTTATCCTCTTTACCTTCATCTACCCTCTTTTGCCCTTCATTTTTTCCATTTCTAAAGTCTTGCATCACATTTCTTTATTCGCAGCTCCACCGATGCGATATAAAGGGACCCACCTTCCCACACAAGCCTTTATCGTAAACAATCCACTCCTTCTCGTTCAAAACCTTTATCGGCACTCAATTACCTTTTCCGTTCGCCACGTCACTTTCGCCCATCGCATATCGCTCACCGCAAATTTTAACATTTAACCTCCACTAGCTTGCGACTAAATCTTGCGATATGCGATCTGTGGGCGAGACCCCACCTCCATCCATGCCACGTCACCTTCCCTTCCCCCGCACTTCATACTTCGCAAAATATAACATTTAACCTCCTCCTGCTCCCATATAAATCTTGCGATTTGCGATCTGCGAGCACAGTCCCACCTCCATCCGTGCCACGTCACCTTCCCTGCCATTGCGCTTCGCACATTGTGCCTTTTAACATTTACCACCCTTCGCTTACATATAAACTTTGCGATATGCGATCTTTGGGCGCGATCCCACCTCCGTCTGTGCACGTCACCTTCCTTGCCATCGCACTTCGCACATCGCACCTTTTAACATTTACCACCCTCCGCTTACTTATAAACTTTGCGATATGCGATCTGCGGGCGTGGTACCACCTCCGTTCATGCCACGTCACCTTCCCCACCATCGCTCATCATGCCTTTTAACATTTACCACCCTCCGCTTACATATAAACTTTGCGATATGCGATCTGCGGGCGCGGTCCCACCTCTGTCTGTGCCACGTCACCTTCCCCGCCCCTGCACTTTGCACATCGCACTTTTTACCTTTTCCTCCTTGCTGCTTACACATAAATCCTGCGATTTGCGATGTGCAAGCGGAATTTGGGTCCCACCGCCTTGCCACATCGTCAATAGCCCTCCTATGGCCTTTTTTCGCCCATTTTAGTGTTAATGAGTCCCGCTAAATCCACTTCCGCTTCCGCCATCTTGCCTTCAGCTCCGCTCCACGTCAATGCATCCGACAGCTCATAATCTATTTCACACCTCCTCCACCTTTCGAAGGTTAATGCTGGGGGGGGGTCCGAAATGGTCGGTTTCTAATACTGCCTCCAGTGCTACGTGGCAACTTATAGTGATTTCGCACCCCGCTCCCCCCCCCCAAATCCAATACCACAAACTGTAGAAATTATATGAACTAAGCATGCATATGTCCTTGATTCACCTAATCTCACACTATTTTACTTTATGAAAAATACTGAATCAATTCCACTTGTTAATCTTTTGTGGAAAATTTAATTGCACAAACATGTGAAGCATAAACAAAAATAATCAATCGCACATAACACAGTTTTAACGGGAAAGCCTGAATCCAAAAACCCCAACTATATATTATGTATCATGGATATCATATGACAATCTCATACAAACATACAAAGCTTATCACAAGCCCTCAGTACAGTACAATCGTCATACACTAATCAGGACCCTTGCAAATCCATGCACCGATCTTTGCCTCTTGCTAGCTTGCCTCCACTGCGCAATCCCTGCTGAAGAATAGCTCTAAATGAATTCGAATTACTCCATCCTTGACTGCGCAATCCTCATTGGCATCTCCAATGTGTGTGTGATGAAATCAATGCATCACTATAGTCACAACAGATAGTCTATCTTGCCCTTTCACCTACCTCTCCACTGGGTCTCCACTGAAACTGCCATGCACTATAGTTAACTGTTGTATTGTTCAGTTGATTAATGAGTTATTATTTGTGAATTAATTAACTAATTAATTCACTCCACTCTCACTAGTGTATCAACCAGTTAGACTAGATACAACTAGCTCAACTGGGTCTAACTGAGTTAAACTGAATACAACTCCTTAACTACTTCTTCCAACTGTGTCATAACTCTACCACTTGAGGTCTAACTGAGTCCTCCATGCATTAGCTCCAGTAAACCCTTGGGAATTGCGTAATTCCCTCAGTCCAATGATGTGCCACATCTGTGCACTGAACTGAAGTGCTCCAAGAGAATAAGTTGCTATTTAGAGTCTGATTATTATTAAGAGCTAATAATAATCGACATGCATCTATTTTTAGATCAACGATCTATAAATAGACTTCGCCCAATATTCTAAAACTAGAATTTCATCTATTTTTCCAACTTGATCAACCATCCACAAATATCATCCTGCAACTTCTGAAATATGATCACCATGTCTAAAAATAGACTTGTGCCAAAAATAGCTTGCGGGCCCACTTAGTGAAGGCGACTCTTTTCACTAAGCTCATCATCTTTTTGAATCTCAACACTCCCTCTCAACAAGTTAGGGATTATCCTTCACCCTGATCCTGCCTCTATGGTATTCAAATTTTCTCCTAGTGAGTGCATTCGTCAGAATATCTGCATCCCGATCCTCCGTAGGAATGTACTGAAGCAACATGATCTTCCGCTGCACACAATCTCTGATATGATGATACCAGATATTAATATGTTTAGATCTATCATGAAACACATGATTAACCGAGAGTTTAATGCAACTCTGATTATCACAATGTATCATTGTGGGATCTAAATGTGAACCGAACAAACCAACCAGGATCTTCCTCATCCAGATAGCCTCACATGTAGCTAAACTTGCTGCCATGTATTCTGCTTCCACTGAACTAAGTGCCACGGATCTTTGTTTCCTGTTGTACCAAGAAAGCGTAAGTAGATAGATCTAGAAAAAATCCCCACGATGTGCCTCTAACGTACGGTGGGCTTCTGCTTGTCCATCCCAGGTAAGCCATGCAACTTCACCTCATCGATCTGTCTGTACCATAAACCATACTCGGATATTGCCCTGAGATATCTGGGACATTAACTCTGCCTTCCAAAAAGGCTTGGTAGGCTTAACCATCGCTTGTGAAAGGCTGGTTCCGCATAGCATATGTACGGTCTTGTATTGACTAAATACATGAGCGAACCCTGTCGATAAACAGTGACATCCACTACCTCTGCCGATGTAGCATCCTCTTTCTTCCAATTTCCTAGAAGAGAAGTGTCGATAGGCTTGCAGCCTTTCATGTGAAACTTCTTCAGTATCTCCCGGGCATACTTTCCTTGAGACACAAACAGTTCACCTTCCCGCTGCCATATTTCCAATCCAAGGAAATAATGAAGAAGGCCCAAATCCTTCATCTCAAACTCCTTTGCAAGATCTGCCTTGCATGAGTGTATCAACTACTCATCACCCGTTAGTATTAAATCATCAACATAAAGAACAATGATTAAAATCTTGCCTACCTGTCTAGTCACAGTTGCATCCGCCTCCTCTTGGTGAAGCCAAGTCTAGTGAAGAGGTTTTCAATCAGTGTACCAAGCTCTTGGTGCTTGTTCCGGCCCATAACAACGCTCTTTTGAGTACGCACACATGCGACTCGCTGCGAGAGATCTCTCAAATCCTTCGAGGAGCAAAGGTTTATAACCACTTCCTCAATGATCCCATTAAGGAACGCAGTCTTCACATCCATCTGATGAATGTGCCAACCCATCTGCGCTGAGAGAGCAAGGATGGTCCGTATGGAAGAATACTGTGCGACAGGTGCAAAGGTTTCTTCATAGTCAATCCCCTCAATCTGTGAGAAGCCCCGGGCAACGAATCTTTCCTTATACTTCTAGACACTCCCATCAGCAACTTGCTTTACCTTATAGATCCATCTTGATCCTACAACTGATTTTCCCACCGGCCTTGGAACAATCTCCCAAGCTTTGTTTCTGACAATGGAGTCATACTCCTCCACCATGGAATCTACCCATGTGGGCTCCTACATTGCTTCTTCAAAAGAAGATGGCTCTGTCACAATACACTTGCTCATAAGAGCCATGTATCCAGTAAATCGGTCAGGTGACTGTCTCTGTTTGCGATGTGATGTAGGAACTCCTACATTCTGTGCCGCATCAAGCTTCAGTCTCTCAGCTTCTGCGGTACGCTTTCTGCCTTGTTTGATGTTTGGTTCTGCACGAGTGGACTCCTCCACTCCATGAATCTCCTCCTATGGCTGATCCACATCCAGAGGCTCATCTTTGGGAATAAGAAATTCCTCTTTTGCATGCAAGTGTAGCTCCCTCTCAAGCAACAACTTCATGGATTTCACCTCATTGAATTATATATCCCGTCGCACAATAGTCATCTGACTGTCTGGAAAATACACACGATAATTATGGGGTGTTTCTGTGTACCCCACAAATATCCCAACTTCTGCAGTCAGCTCCAGCCTCTTCCTGGCGTCCTTCGTCACATGAATGTAAACAGGTGAGCCAAAAATCTTCAAATGAGAAATATTAGGCTTCTTACCAGTAAAAGCTTCTTTGGGTGTACTCATGCCAAGTACTCTATGAGGACAACGTTTTTGCACATAAACTGCAGTGTTGCATGCTTTCGCCCACAAGTGCATCGGTAGGCCCTGGTGATGCAGCATCGCTCGTGCAGCACCCACGATCGTTCTGTTTTTCCTCTTCGCGACCCAATTCTGATGTGGGTTATGAGGCGCTATGAGTTCTCTTCAAATTCCTTCTTTGCTACAGAAGTCGTTGAATTCGCCCGAGATGTATTCACCACCATTATCGCTCCTTAGAGCTTTCACTTGTTTCCCCGACTCCTTCTCCACCAATGCCTTGAACTCACAAAACTTTGAGAACGTTTCACTCTTCTTCTGCATGAAGAAGATCCAGCATCTACGAGAATAGTCATCAACAAATATCACATAATACCTGTGTTTTGTTGTTGAAGCAACCAAGAATGTTCCACACACGTCTGTGTGAATTCTCTCCAGGATCACCGAAGCACGGTTCTCCTTCTCATGAAAGGTGGTCTTCACAAACTTACCCATAGTGCATCCCTTGCACTGATCTGACTGCGCAAGATTACCCTTGGGAAGTCCAGTAGAAATTTGCTGCAAAATCTTCAAAGCGCCACGGTGAAGATGGCCCAATCTCCTGTGCCATAATTCGCCCTCATCCTGGCTCACCATTTCTTCTGCTTTGCCCACCATTGCAGCGCTGCCATCTACCTCTAGCTTGTAGATATTATTAATTCGAACCCCTATATTCTTGGTTTGACTCGTTGTTTTATGTTGAAGGAAGGCTTTTCCCTCACTGAAAACAACATCATAACCCTTGTCTTCCAGCATTGCGACTGAGACCAAGTTCTTCTTCAGACCTGGAACATGCATAACATTCTTCAACAAGAATGGATTACTGGACTCCCTCTCAAAGGTAATGGTCCCAATGCCAGTCGCACTGTACCGACCATCGTCGCCCATCTCTATATGCATCTGGAGGTCCTTCTCCTCCAAGTCACTAAACAACTCTTTGTCTCCCTTCATATGGAAAGACGCACCACTATCAAGATACCACACCGATCCCATGCAGCTTGAAACCAAGCAAGCGATCAAGGAGAAATCAAGCTCAAATTGCGAGGCTAAGGCCTCTCCAGCTACAGATCCAGTAGCCTGCTTGTTCTTCTTCTTCTGTGGACAGTTAGTGGCGAAATGTCCATGTTCGTGACAGTGAAAACACTTCACTTTGGACAAATCCTGCTTCTTGCCTTTAGCACCGGATTTTGAAGAAGATTTCTTCCCCTTCCCTTTCCTTGCTTTGGCAGCCAAAGCGCAATTCTCTTCATCTTCATTCTTCGATGAAGATCCATCCCTGGTACCCCACCTTATCTCCTCCTGCGAAAGATCCTACTAAAGTCGCTCCCATCCCGACAGTTTCTCCCATCCATTGACAGAGTCTTCGTAGCTATGCCAACTCTTCGGAAGCCCAAGGAGAGCCAAGCTCACCAAGTCTTCATCATCAATAGTAACCCCCACACTTCCCAGTTCATCCTTGCAGTGGACAAACTTCGTGAGGTATTTTGGAATACTGTTGCCTTTCTCCATTTTTATTTCGAGCTTCTTCGAGAATGGAGTGGCTTTCCCATGAAGGCTGGACACCATATGGTCCTTCACACCTTCCAACAGAATCCTTCTTGTCTTTACTGTCTTCTTTTGCCATGCGTCGAGTAATGCAGCATCGTTAGATCCCAGCTTAGGAACATCGCTATTGATGAACTCCTTCAGTCCATTATCCTCCAGCACTGCCTCCATCCTGTCCCTCCAGGCTATGTAATTTGAGCTCCCATCAAGGGCATACTCCAATTGCAACCCATTGAAATCCATTTCAATGTATACTCAACTTCTGCACCAAGAATCTTCTACAGCAAATTCGAATTGTCCACCAGCACAAACTCACTTCACAATTGCAATATTCAATCAACAATGCTCTAATACCATGTAGAAATTATATGCACTAAGCATGCATATGTCCTTGATTCACTTGATCTCACACTATTTTACTTTATGCAAAATACTGAATCAATTCCACTTGCTAATCTTTTGCGGAAAATTTATTTGCACACATATGTGAAGCATAAACAAAAATAATCAATCGCACATAACACAGTTTTAACGGGAAATCCTGAAGCTGAAAACCCCAACTATATATTATGTATCATGGAGATCATATGACAATCTCATACAAACATACAAAGCTTATCACAAGTCCTCAGTACAGTACAATCGTCATACACTAATCAGGACCAATCTTGCAAATCCAAGCACCGATCTTTGCCTCTTGCTAGCCTGCCTCCACTACGCAATCCCTACTGAAGAATTACTTTGAATGAATTTGAATTACTCCATCCTTGACTGCGTAATCCTCATTGGCATCTCCAATGTGTGTGTGATGCAATCAATGCATCACTATAGTCACAACAGATAGTCTATCTTTCCCTTTCACCTACCTCTCCACTGGGTCTCCACTGAAACTGCCATGCACTGTAGTTAACTTGTGTATTGTTCAGTTGATTAATGAGTTATTATTTGTGAATTAATTAACTAATTAATTCACTCCACTCTCACTAGTGTATCAATCAGTAAGACTAGATACAACTAGCTCAACTGAGTCTAACTGAGTTAAACTGAATACAACTCCATAACTACTTCTTCCAACTGTGTCATAACTTTGCCACTTGAGTTCTAACTGAGTCCTCCATGCATTAGCTCCAGTAAACCCTTGGGAATTGCATAATTCCCTCAGTCCACTGATGTGCCACATCTGTGCATTGAACTGAAGTGCTCCAAGAGAATAAGTTGTTGTTTAGAGTCTGATTATTATTAAGAGCTAATAATAATCGACATGCATCTATTTTTAGATTGACGATCTATAAATAGACTTCGCCCAATATTCTAAAATAGAATTTCATCTATTTTTCCAACTTGATCAACCATCCACAAATAGCATCCTGCAACTTCTGAAATATGATCACCATGTCTAAAAATAGACATAGTCTAAAAATAGACTTGTGCCAAAAATAGCCTGCAGGCCCACTTAGTGAAGGCGACTCTTTTCACTAAGCTCATCATCTGAGTTCACGGGGGGATAGATTCTTAATCCTCTTAAGCCTGTCTCTTGTGGGTTCCTTCTACATTCTTTCTCAATGCCTCTGCATATTTTTAAAGCTTCTGCTCATTGTTTTATACTTGGCCCATTTGAAAGCCATCAAGCCTCACAGCCTCCTGAGCCCTCTCATAGTATAGGGAATTCACATGAATCGACTCCAAGGCCTTCTCCATCCTTGAACCACCAAAACCATTATTCTATTATTCCATATTTTATCAGAGGTATCCTTATGGTTATCTACATTTAACCTTTGATTTTAAGATGTCCTAGGCACTGGTCTTTTGCAACTCAAGGCTGTCTCTAGGAGCTACAACAACTGCATTGACTTCTGTTTGTTTCTCCTGTTCATTCATGATTTTGTCATTGTCTGCTTTGTAACTCCTTATTTCTTCCTTCAAGCTTCTCAATGTGTCTGCTATGTCAGAAGAGTGCCCCACACCACGCTACTCATCTGATCCATAGGGATCTAGGGAACTATAGTTTACCACATTGCTAGTCATCTTTGATCTCTTTCCTGCAAGGTATATCATGTCAGCTAAAACAAATCATAATCATACCAATGTACCTCAATATAGTTCGAGGAGGATATCTCGTGTGCAATATCAACCATATTAGTGCAATACATATATAAACATAATCATAACAGTATGTAATCATCATTTCGACCATAGTCTAGTCATCAATGCATGACCATACCAACCACACATCATGACCTCATGCTTGACAACTACAACCATATCAAGTCATTGAATGCATAACAACATATAAACAACGACATGCATAAACAATGCATAACCGACATACATTCGCAAAAAATACATTCAACAATGACACCATCAAATTTCACATGGAAACACAACTAAAACCATAACCAACACCATGCATACACAACCAATACATAGACCACAAGCATAAGAACACATATGCAACTGACATGTATGCATGACAACACATAATCCATCGAGTCCAAGGGGTGAACCATTCTTTGATACCACTCTGTAACACCCTCCTCCCACATTTACCCAAGTTAACTTGTTCGCTGGGGTAAATATGTGATGAGAGGATACTATGATCTGATTCAAATCCCCATGTACAGTTAAGTAAGTGGAACCAACACAACACAACCAATATGACCCTACACACATGTTACAAAACCTTCAGGAGGTAAACCACCCTTCTAGGTGACCAACATGTGAGGAAACTCAACATTTCACTAACCTAGAGCCCCAATCACTCCCTTGCCAATCCTTCCAAGTGACTGAGTGCCCCAATCGCTCCCATGAGCCTAGCTGAGTGCGACTGTAGCCTTTTTCCGTCAGTGCTATGCTAGTGAGTGCGAGATTTAAGGCTATTTTCCAGGGCTAGGACCCATTCACTGCCCAAAAACTCATGAAACTTCTAGAACTCATTAAAGACATGAAGAAAATGCTTTTAATAACAAACTTGATCAAGGACCTCATTGGACCCCTACTAGTCATGACAAACATTTCATTAAACATGTTACATATATACATTCTACAAGTTATAACAACAAATCTGAGCATATAGGTCTCATACTTATCTAAAAATTTCTAAGAAACATTGATGCCTCATCACATTAGTTGCAATATCATCTATTAGGTCATATATTCATTGTTCATTCATTTATAAATCAAAACATGACGAGAGCCATACATCATCACTATCATAAAGCATACTCATAACCAACATATTACCAACAAAAATAATAAGGATGCAACAACCATAGAGTCCACATATAAACCAATACATTTACACATGAAATACCAAGGAGAAAGAACTCTTATTAATGAATGCATGAGCCAACCTGGTTTAGGACTTCCACGAACCACCCAACCGTAGATTGGCTAAACCAAATATCTCTTCAGCCAATCACCCCGTGCCATATTCCAAGCATGAATGTGGGATTCAAAACTAAAAAATCAACCAAGGCTTCCTGAGGCTAAACCACCTCATCCCCATCAATAAAACTAGTCTTTATCGCAATCCTCACTGGATCACTAGGCCATAAACAAGCATGGATGCCATCGGATTTCTCTACCTACACTGTGAGGAATATACCTCTCTATAGTCTTTAGGATTTACCACAATCCACACAATATCACTCGGTCCTAATCGAGACTACAATCTCTAAGCTTTACCGTAATCCACGCCAGAACATTAGGCCCTAACTGAGACTCCACCCTCTAGGATTTACTGTATATCCCATCCCAGGATTCCTAGGCCTGATGGAGAGTACCCACCTCTAGGTTTTACTATATATCCTACCATTCACCAGTCAATCGACGATGATTCCTATGCCCATCGAGGAAACACAAAATCCAACTTTACCGCAACCCTCAGTCAGGTTCAGGGGTTACTAGGCCATGTGTTATTTCTTTCAGAGACCACCTCACTCATTTTCGAACCCATCCAACAATCCAGCTCTAAAATCATGAGAACTCATCACAAGATGGCTATCCAAAAATGACAAGGCAAGGCTAAAGAACAATGTCTCACCTATAAAAACCCATGCCAATGACAACAAGAGAAATAAGAACACACATGCAAAACCATGCATGCCAAATCTAGCAAGGAAATCACACATGCATATCAATCCCTGCAAATAACCTCGTTGTAGCTGCTTGACCATGCTCTTCCTTGTTTGATCTTTGCTTGATCCTTACTTTCCTTTGCTTGCTTTTCTTTCTTGATCCAATGTTGAAGTACTCCAAGAAAACTCTAAGTTTCTAAGAGTGTGTGAGAGAGAATGGAGAGAGAGAGCTACAAAACTAAACTGGCAAAAGGTACCAACTAATCATCAAAAGCCCTTTTATTAATGAGGTCTCTATTTTCTTCAATTTTCCATTATTTTCCTTCATTTTCCTCCTCATGCAAATTTGTGACCTTTCACCTTCATTTTCTCCTAATTTTCATTATTTTCATAAATAAATTCCAATAAATGCCACTTTTCCCTTCCAAAGCCTTTTTCATTGCCTTTTTCCAATTTCCTTTAGCCATAATTACCGAAATGAACACTTGCACTAGGATGTTTTGCCCAACATGCAGCTTGGAATAAGTGTCCGATAACCATGGTTATTATTTTGCCTTTATTAACTTTTATTTACATGAAATTTTCACCAGGGATGTTACAATAGGGTCTGACGCCCTTGAACACTATTAATTTCAGTTTGTCTAATTTTGAGAAGGTATGCCTCATTGGCTTGAAGATCAACCTCCATGTTCTGATTAAGAAGATCATGATAGAAATATGTATGGGAGAAATCCACAAGCAATCTTGAAATCCATTGGAGCAATGACTTTAGATGTTGATCCCTGATCCATGTTTTTTTTAGGTATTGGAGATTAGAAGTGAATCCCCTAGAATAAAAATATTGGAAGTTCTCGTACTCTTTGCGAGGAGCAGACCCTCCATTAAGCCATGAGTGTCAGCCTGATTCTTTGTCATCCATCCCAGACCTAAGGAGTATCTTATTTCAATTTTTCCCTCAGGGTTATAAATTACCCCCCCTCCTGCCACCACACACACACACACACACACACACACACACAAACTAATAGTATTTAAGTGCGACTTTTTGGAAAGTTTTTCAATTTATTTTCCGATCTAATTTGTCTAGAATCCGACAAAGATTCATTGAAATCACAAGTTTGATGGGTGAACTATTCACAATGGAAGTGCCCTAAGGGTTTTTGAGGGTGCTAAATCCATATATGTAGTATAAAGACTAGTTTAAACAACACAAATCAAGATTTGACCACAAAATTTTATGTCGAATTCCATCCAAAAATCCGTTGGAAACTCCAAAAAGTCGCACTTAAAGACTGCTCCTATATATAAAGAGATAAAAATGCACATATCATCAATCTACCTCCATAAAGTCAGAGCTTTCGCATAATTAAAAGATTGCAATGCACATGCATTCATAAAACATAGAGAAAGACATCTCCATATACTTATTCATTAAATTATATATATATATAATTGGTCAATGATATATTGTTTGATTACAAGTGAGGAGAGAGACATATTTTAATTCAATCTCAACTCTCAAAATATATATATATATATGATAGATTGTTTGATTACAAGTGAGGAGGGAGACATATTTTAATGCAATCTCAACTTTCAACTAATTTAGTTATAAGTCATTAATAACTCAAACATTATATTAATGAATTTATAACCACAATAATTCATATACAAAATAAGTTGTGTCTAAACACACATTAACAATCCCATTAACAATCTTTTTATAATTTATAGAGGCATTACTTACGCCCAATAAATATTGGAATGTGTTAGAGCGCGAAAAAAAAATAAAAAATAAAAAATAAATAAATTAATTAAAATATATATATATATATATATATATATATATATATATATATATATATATATATATATATATATTTGTTTTAACATGTATAAATCGTGTAGTCTAATTAATATAGATGAAATGGTCTTTTTCCGAGCATTTTTTCTGGTTAATATTGTTTAAATTTTGATAGAGATTTTAATAAAACATACTTTTAAGTTGTTTAATTTGCAAAGATCGAGTGCTTAAGGGTTTTTTCATGGTGCAAAAGTGTATTTCAAACAACAAGAAATCATAATCTCACTAGAAATTGTATTGTGAGATTCTGGTCAAATAGCCATTTCATCTATATGAATGGGATGAAACGAAATGACTATTTTGGCCCGAATTTGGTAATACAATTTATAGCGAGTTTGCGATTTCTTTTTGTTTAAAATACATCTTTGAATGCATAAATTTCAAATGATTCAACATCTTGAAAAACCACCAATGCATTCAAACTTTGCCGATTAAACAACTTAAATTTATGATTCTTAAAATTATATACTAGATTTTGTGCAAAATTAACCGAGAAAAGTGCCTGGAAAATGGTTAGTTTGTCTATTAGTTAGACTACTCATATATAAATGTATAAATTAATTAATTTTAATATCTAAATTCCATTATTATTATTTTTAAACATAAATTTTTGATAGGGAATTAGCAACCTCCCCAAATATATGCAACAACCCGCAATTCACTTATATAAGGAACTCATAGTTTAGCCTAGGACCGAGACGTCTAGAGACCTTGGTACTAGAGCGGAGATCCCAAACTCCAATGGGACACCTATCTCTCTAGCCTTACTATGACTGGCCATGTCTCCGAGGAGTTGAACCTGGATGGATGGGATGACAAACCACCATCCCTACCACTTGAGCTAAGCACACATTGACTCCATCTATTTTTTTTCTAAAAAAAGAAATCAGTGTGAAGTTAGTACTGGGCGAATTCACAAATATAGTCAATTGAAAATTCACAAAACTCCAAGCTAATACAACAATATTTATAAAAAATATAAAAAACAACCATTATATCTAACCACTTAAAATAACCCTATATAAATTTCAACATTTTATTTATAATAACAACTTTTCACTTTCAATCTTATTCATTTCAATTATATATATTAGGAAAATTAAACATTTCTATTATTTCATCCCATACTAGACTTTAACCCATTTCATATTTATATTTTTCACATCAACGATCTCAATATATACATTTCCAACGAAATTTAGAGGACTAACACATGTATTTCCAACGAAATTTAGAGGACTAACACATATATTTCCAACGAAACGTTCACAAGGGAAAGCCAAACTTAGATGAATATTTTATAGAAATATACGTATTCTAAGTTTTCCACCATGGTGTATTATAGAATATGTGTAGCTGATCCGGTGATCCAAAGGACGTTCAACTAATTTTTACGATAGGTAGAAATGAAAAATACTTTTATATAATTAATTGATTGGAGTTAAATATTAGTTAATTAATTGAAAAAGTTTAATTTAATTATATATATAAAAGGTTATAGTTAAGTTATACATCAAATTGATATATGAGATTTTTTTTATTATAGGATTAGGGATGTGTTTTCAGTAAAGATTTGATTATCGGAGTTTAAGAAAGTGTACTTGTTTTAGTTTGTTAACTTAAGTGGTTAGGAGCACAATTTGTTTTCTTGTCCACTCAGGTTTAGTTGCAAGGGATATATTTGGCCCCTTATGATAAGGCTCGAAGAGTAGGTGCCCCCATCCATGTGATGTCTCGTGCTTGCTAAGTCATAACCCACATGATGTATTATCTCTTGCTAAGTCATAAGTTATGGATATATTTTATTGGTGTTATAATGACAATTGAAAGTCAACTCTTGTTAAGTTATAAGTTTGTTGCATATATTCTTGGTGTTAGCTATTCCCAAGTCATAAGTTATTGGTATATATTCTTGGTGTTTTAGTGGCCGCCGAAAGTCAACTCTTGCTAAGTCATAAATTATTGGTATATAATTTTGGTGTTCTAGTGATGGTTGGAAGTGAGTTTTTGCTAAGTCATAAGTTATTAGTATATATTCTTGGCGTTATAATGGGAGCTGAAGCATTAACTCTTACTAAGCCATTAGTTATTAGCATATATTCTTGGTGTTATAGTGGTAGTAGGAAGTCAACTATTACTAAGTCATAAGTGGCGTGTCTATTTCATAATATGGCTTCCAAAATTTCCATGATTTAAACAATAAAAATGTTTGGATGGTATATATTGAATAATGTGAGAATATTCTTCATCATATACATAATCTAGTGGATGAAATCAAGAGTTTCCAAACCATTTTTCTGTTTGAGAACTTATAAGGTGTGTTTGTGACATCCACTATGTTCCGGTGTTACAAATTCTCAACGTTACATTAATTAAATGGTTGATGAATTAAATGGAACATAAGTGTTTTGATGATTATCGACGCTTATCAATCATTTAATTTATATAACTGGGCTAATTGGTATATACCTTTGGTGTTATAGTGGTTGTCCAAAGATTAGCGCTTGCTAAGGCATACATTATTGGTATATATTTTTGGTGTTATAAAGATTTAATCATGATCCAGGTGGATATCGATGGCCACCCATCTATTCCACCTAACTCACAACACAATTTCCTATTTTACAACACAATTTTCTATTTTGGTAGTTTTCAGGTCTTGAACTTTTGAAGTTGTTTTGAGGCCCTAAATGACATTTTTTGGGGAAACATGCCATTGATAGTCGGAAGTTGTTCTCATGGGATAGACATTTCCAAGGGGCTATCATTTCACCAAACAAAGATCATATGCCAAAGTTACGACCCTGGAAAGTTGACGTCCAACTTAACCCATTGGGGCCCAAAAGCCTTTGGCGCTTCATCTCCTAGGGTTAGTGCTTTGGATGTTTAGGATTTTTTTATTGCTTCTTCATGATAAAAAGACCTTAGAGCCTCATTGTAATACAATTTAAGAATGTGTGTAGCCATCGCATCTCTTTCTCTTTTAGAGATAAACTACCACTATTCGAGCTAATTTGCTTTCATTCTACTTGTATACAAATTTCAACATTTTTCATTATTTAATTGAAATCAATTTTTACTATATCTATGTGTTTTTGGTTAGTAATCTATACCTCATTTCCTTTCCATAATAAATTCAGATAAAAAAACAAGTGCTTCACCCACATTACTTCAATACATCATAGTTGAAAAATAAAATTTTATAGAAATATACATATCCTATCTCTCTAAATATATATGAAAATATGTTTTATTAATATATAGGAAAATATACTTTATGTATTAGATATAAGGCTTTTGTGATACATATTGTAAATTTAAATAACCTTTGGAATTAATCCTATCATGATAATTTAATCAATGTGTTTCAAATCGACTAATATGATTTATACCTAGAAACTAATTATTGTTTAGATTAAACCCAAATCAAATCAACTTATCCGACTAATCCTACTAGTATGAGGAAGGTAGATCCTACGACCTTCAATTTGACTATATTCAGAAAAAATAGATATTCTGTGCGATTAATTTAATACATGTCAACTGCACCGCCAATTCAGATAGGTTGGCTCGCAGTGTTTTGGCGATGTAAGGGAATCCAACTGGTTTTGGCGATGTAAGGGAATCCAACTTTGAATGGTCTGGTAGTGTTGAAATTTACTCTCGATTGTGTAATCTGGATCAATTACATCCATGTTCTGAAATCGTCATTTTCGAGAAAGAAATAGGTAGGAAATAGGTATAAATCTTCCAACTACAAATGCAGTTTTTTCTTCTACATTATTACGACTTCCAACTGTTCTACCAAAATTCTATACAAAAACTTTAATATGGTCTAAATGTCTTCATCACACTGTCATATGGTTGCAGAATGTTTAAGAATTTTTCAAATACAAATTTTCGTAAATGTTATTAATGGAGAAGTTACAGTGATAGGTATTGTTTGAAAAATGGATAGTTTTGATTATCTTTTTTTCACAGTAATGAAAATTTCTATAAAATTGGTAACTTCCAAAAATTGACTTTTCCTGTTGCATTAAATACTAACTTTTCATAAATATCGGTAATGGACAGGTTACAATATTTCAAAGACTTGAAATGACAGTTGTTTCTTCACCAAACCAATCCAACTAAATCTTTAACTTTGATTATAAATTTTTAATCGATGTAAAATTTTGTTCGGGTGAATAAATTTAAAAATTAACAAACCCTATAAAAACGTCATTTCTCCATCTACAGGTCTCAGGTCATAAAAATCCCTTTACTGTATGATTAACTCCCTGATACGTGTTACTTCATCAACCATAAAAGCTCCACGCCGCAGTCTCTCTCACACTCTCTTCGTGACAATCACCGAAAAAGTAGTTGAACACCCTCAACTCCTCCTCTCCTCCTCTCCTCTTTATCAACTCATCACTCTTACCTTATTAGTACAGAGGCCGCAGAGAATTTTTCACAACATGACGACCATGTCGACAGCTCGAATACCGCCCGTATCTTCTCCCAGCATTGCTCTGAAACCCAAAGCCTTCTCCAGTACAGCCAAGCTTCCGTGGGTTTATGCGAAGCCTGGATGGCTCAAAAAGGATTTAATGGGCTTGAACCTCAGACGTTCGGAATTCAGATCGGCGAAATTGACATGTTCACCATTGACAGTGTCTGCAATCGCATCGGCTTCAGAGCTTGTGAAGGAGAGCATTGATACAAAATCAGACCTGGTAAGCTGATCTTTCACTTTAAACTCTCAAATGGTTACAGATGAACTTTTTAATTCTTAATTTTGTGCGTTTGCCCTTTTGGGTAAAATCTAGATCCGACATACTTCATTCCCGAACCATAGCTAGCCTGGTAATTATGTACTGCAAGAGTATCAGTACTAGCAAAGAGGGAACTTGAAACTTGTGCCCAGCTTATTCTTCTCTTTATCGTTAGATCACAAAGTCATGCCCGCAAAAGCCTTTTAAGCTTCAGTGCCAAAGTGTTGCTTTTTACCAATTTTTCATGATATGCATCAGGTTAAATTCAAAGTTCGATCAGAAGCAGATCTTACGAGCCATGGATTGCTTGTTAGTTGTTTACGTGTGATGTTTCTCATTAATGCTAAAGAAGGAAACCGTGATCCAGCTTATTGAAGGTTTTGGCTGATTGTTTATGTTTACCGTTATCTGTTTAATGGTCCTATGCAGATTTTCGCAGTTACTCATATTGTAAGATGATTTTCCAGAATTTCTGGAAAAGGAAAAGAACTGAGTTGGCGAATTTATTTTGTGTAGTTTGTCCAATGTTTCGTCTTAACACTCCACCCCAGACACTCCACCCGTTACCAGGGCACAAACTATTCACAAACACGGTTCTTTTCCAGAAATTCATCTTACAATCCGTTGATTGTAATGGCCTTGGTGATCTAGTTGGTCCGCAGGATCCTCCTTTTCCAGAATAAAAATCGAAAATGGGCCCTTTGAGATTACAAACACATGCCCTCAAAAGCCTCAATGTTCAGTGCCAAAGCTTAACATCTTTACCAAATTTGTATGATCGATATAATCTTTCATAATATGCATCAGCTTAAAATTAGAGTTCGATCACAAGCAGATCCTACAAGCCATGTATTGCTTGTTTGTGATGTTTTTCATTAATATTAAAGCAGGAAATATTGTTCCAATTAATTGAGGGTGTGGGCTGATTTATTATGTCTAGGGCGATCGTGTTAATGGCCTTTGTGATCTAGTTGGGCTGTAGGACCTTCCTTTTCCAGAATTAAAATTGAAAATGGACTCATTAGTTGGCTTGTGGAGCCTCTCTTTTTCGGACTCAAATTTGAAAATGGAATTAAATTTTCATTGGAACACAACCTCATTCTCTTCTTTATCATGAGATAACAACATCAGTCCCTCAAAAGCCTATCAAGCTCCAGTGCCAAGAGCTTAACATCTTTACGAAATTTATATGATTGATTCAATTTTCATATTATGCATCAGGTTAAAATTGGAATTCAATCAGAAGCAGGTCGTACAAACCATGGATATCTTGTTTGTGTCTGGTGTTTTTCGTAACTGTTAAAGCAGGAAATAGTGATCGAATTTACTCAGGGTGTCGGTTGATTGCTTCTGGTTATTGTTACATGTTTAATGGCCTCTGAGATCTAGTTGGTCTGCAGGACCTTTCTTTTCCAGAATCAAAATTGAAAATGTACCCTTTAAGATCCAGTTTGTTTGTAGAACCTTTCTTTTCCATAATCGAATTTGAATAAGGAATTTTTTTTTGATAAAAGTTCTGGGGATTTTAAGATTTTATTTCTGTATTTGAAGATTGCATTTCTGTGACTGTCTCCAGCTTGTCACCCGGGAGGAGGGCTTGGTCTTATATGAAGATATGGTTCTGGGCAGATCGTTTGAAGACATGTGTGCTCAAATGTATTACCGGGGAAAAATGTTTGGGTTTGTGCATCTCTACAATGGGCAGGAGGCTGTTTCAACTGGGTTTATTAAGATGCTGGAGGCTCATGATTCTGTCTGTAGCACGTACAGAGATCACGTGCATGCACTTAGCAAGGGAGTGTCTGCCCGAGCTGTGATGAGTGAACTCTTTGGTAAGACTACTGGCTGTTGCAGAGGGCAAGGGGGCTCCATGCACATGTTTTCTAAAGAGCATGGCATGCTGGGGGGTTTTGCCTTCATTGGAGAAGGGATTCCTGTTGCTCTAGGAGCTGCTTTCAGTAGCAAATATAAGCAAGAAGTGCTGAAGGATGAAAAGGCAAATGGAGTTACAGTTGCATTCTTTGGAGATGGGACATGCAACAATGGGCAGTTCTTTGAATGCCTGAACATGGCTGCCCTTTGGAAGCTTCCAATTATTTTTGTTGTTGAGAACAATTTGTGGGCTATTGGAATGTCCCATCTCAGGGCGACTTCAGTTCCTGATATTTGGGAGAAAGGGCCTGCATTCGGCATGCCGGGTGTGCATGTTGATGGCATGGATGTGTTGAAGGTTAGAGAAGTGGCTAAGGAGGCTGTGGCTAGAGCAAGGAGAGGCGATGGGCCGACTCTTGTTGAATGTGAGACATATAGATTCAGAGGCCATTCTTTGGCTGACCCTGATGAACTTCGAGACCCAGGTAACACTAACTTTTAGGTTTTAACTGTAGGTATTATCATAAATTTCTCTAAACCTGCACATTTGGTATCTTATTTTTGGTTTCTTGTTGTGTATTCTGTCAATTTGCATCAGGATGCCTGTTGTCTTGTCATCTAGCTTGAGAAAATTATGATTCATCTGTGCCCCATTTTCGCATGGGTGTTCTGAATGGGTTTACATGCTTTTGAAAAGTTATAAAGTCATCAATCCACAGGATTTATTTCAGTATTGTTTGTTTTATATCATACAGTTGGGGAAAGAATTCTAAACGCCCAAATACTTATCTGTTGAAGATAGTTGATATGTTTTCTCTTTTGCTGTTGCAGCGGAAAAGGCTCACTATGCAGCAAGGGATCCGATAGTGTCTTTGAAGAAATACCTCATAGAGAATAATCTTACTACTGAAACAGATCTGAAGTCAATTGAAAAGAAAATTGATGAGATTATTGAAGAGGCCGTGGAATTTGCAGATGCAAGCCCTCTGCCAGAGCGTGGTCAGCTTCTTGAGAATGTGTTTGCAGATCCTAAAGGCTTTGGAATTGGCCCAGATGGTAGATATAGATGTGAAGATCCGGGTTTTACTGCAGGCACAGCACAGGTTTAGAAAAATTCATCATTAATCATTCCCTTGCTAACCTTGTGTCCTGATGTTATGCTGGAGAGGCTGTGGGGTGCTAACTGCAAAGCCCTGGGTATGATCAAGATTCATTATCATTGTAATGCAAGAGAAACTCTCTGTCTAACTGGCTGCTTTATTTAATTTGCCAGAATTTGTTAATCTGTATCCTCCTTTACCTTAAGTTCTACAAGTTTTAGTATGAACTATGTTAATTAATTCTATAAGTGATTTTGGGGGTTCTATACATGAGTGTTATTGTGGGATCCTTTCCTCTGTAATGGGTCTGGATTTCAAGTGCCTTTTCTATGAGAATGCTCATATTTATAGCATGCTCGTGTTTCTCATTTCTTAGTTTGTTTTTTCCATCATCAGCTTTCCAAAAGTTAATGTTTCCACTCAGAGAAACCTTTATAGCGAATTCTATGATTGACAGATTTTGATAATTCTGTATCTAATTGGATATTGTCCTTTAAAATTTTATTTTATGTACTTTACTGTACAATGAATTATTTGTATAATTTATGCATTGATATAACATTTTCTAGTAAACCATACAATCAAAAGACTGAAAATTGCCTACCATTCTGCACATCTGGTTATCAGTATGTTTCTGAGATATAAAGTGACAAGTACAAGCTCTTGTATTTAACAATAAATAAATGGATTTGATTAGAGAGCCCTATGAACACTATACCGTGCAAGTTATTCATCATTGGTTGGGCCTATGCGAGCCATATACACCACAATATCATAATCTTATATGTTTCAGGATTAGCTGTCTCTTTTCAGTATCTTAATGCTTGAAATACTGGCGCCGAGGGCTACTTGCCTTAAACTTATGACTTCCATACTGTGAAATACTCTGGCTGATCACTTACATACTGTCATAGAATTGACTGTGTATCTAATTAATTTCTCAGGATTCTCATCAGAATTAAATCATTGAACAGAGTTAGAAAATTGTAAGTTAGTCCTACTATTGTGCTAAATAGATTCATCATCTCTGGGTACTCAATCAAACTATGAGCACGTTCCATTATTACTCATAATTTTCAAATCACGAATCAATTGTCAGTGAACAATGTCAACCATCATCCTTTAATTGATTGTCATTCAATCGTTAATTTTAACAAAATAAGTCTGCCATTAATATTTATCACTCTGTAAGCCAGTTTACAGTCGTCAATTTTCAATGGGTCAATGTCTTTTAAGCTTTACCCCTTCTGAGCAAAGAATCCATTTTGAATCTTGATTCAACATTAATCGTCTTCCTGCAGGGACACCGTTTCCAGGCAATGCCCTCATTTATCATCGAGTCAACTCATTCACCAGTCATCAATTTATGCATATCAAATCAACCAACAAGTGTCAAGAGTCTGTCAACAATCGGCATTAAGTTTCATCTTCTGAACACCTTTTAAGTCAGCATCTTTTCTTGGATTAGTCAAAAAATTGAAGTAAACAATATGACAGGAAATCAAACTCATCCATCTTCAAGTGAGGGTTTTCAGTTAGTCACACTACTTCTGATCTGAAAAATGAAACTTCGATCATCCTCTGACAATTTGCAAGTCTGATAAACTTGGGTCTTTAAATGTAAAATTAGTTTTCCAACCTCTTCAAAGATGAATGGTTAAGTTTACACATGAACCTAAAAGTGAAACAAATTCATATGTAACCCAAGATGATGATTATGCAAAGAAGAAGCAAGCAAGTGATAACGGAGTTCACCCCTCCTGGGCTACGTCTGCAAGTCCTGCTCCAATGGCTAGGCCGCTTTATTTTTTTCAGCAACAAATGAGTACATTGCAAATTGTTGACTCTAGAGTGTCATTGTTTCTCCTACAAAGAAATATTCTTCTACAAAGAATTCTCACTCAAAAAGATGACTCCCTGCAGCAAGCCATGATTATGTCAACGAAAAAGGGATTCTCTCACAATAGGTCCTTGTACTCCACCTGAAATAAAAAAGCATAAACACACAACTACTTCACAATGAAGCGCTGAAAATGACTTTTCTCATAAGCACATTGAGAAAAGACTGAAAATAGCTGCTTTACTGAAGTAACAACTATTGCAGATGTAATTGGAAGGCTGGAAAACCTCTAACTAGGCTCTTTCCATGCTCAAATATGCATCCATCTGGCCTCAAAACTCTCTGTCTTTAGCACTAAAGGACTTGACTCTGCAAAAATTCCATCATACATTGCTCAAATCAGAAATTTGAGGCTTCCATTGAGTTCAAGACACTCAAAAACTCCTATCTAGGCTCTTCTTGAGGTCAAAAAGGTTTAAAATTGAGCAAGATATGCTTCTTGGAATCAAGCTCTGCTATCTGTCCTGCTAATTGGCAAAACCCGCTAACTGTTCTGCGAATTCCGCCTTTACACAGTTCGCCGAGCAAAAATTTCACCTGGGACCGAAGAGATTCTCCCTGCAAAAGGTGCAATTTGTCACCTCTTTAAAATGTGCCATAACCCTTAACCGCCAAAATAGGGTCACATTGAGCGCCATGTAGCCGGGGGCCGGGGCTAACCATTTGCCCCCGCCGGTTCAACCCTTCGCACTAGTCGGCATGGTCATGTGGCAATTGATAGGATCGGGGGCCAGGGCTAATTGCCCGCCCCCGCCGGTTGAGCTCCTGCTCCAGAGGTCGTGGTCATGTGGCGCAATATGGCCAGGGGCCGGGGTTAACCGCTCGCCCCCGCCGGCTAAGCTCCTCCCTGTTCGTCGGTGCTCACACTTGTTCCAAGAACCGGGGGCTAGGGCATATCTGTCCGCCCCTCCGCCATACCCTGTGCTATGGTCACATTGGCCTCAATAGGACTGGGGTTGGGGCCTAGTCCCCGCCCTCTCCACTGTAGCACTTCCGCTGTCTGCCGTGGGTCGTATGGTGGCAACACGACCAAGGGCCAGGGCTAACTACTCGACCCCTTCCCCCAAATGCACCCAAACTTCAGTTCAAATATAATCAGACCTCACTATATGTTAAGAAACAATGGCGTGGTGTGGCGGTAGGTAGTGGTGCTGCTCTGCAGGTGGTCTAGGCGTCGAACCCCATCGAGGCCCTTCAGCGCTTTAATAAAATTTTTGGCCAATAAAGGAGGGGCACGTGGCGCCCTCTCACTGGGCCACGTGTTGGTCCACCCAATCAACCAACAACCAATAAAATTGTGTCACCTGCCTCAGTACGACCCTGCCAATTGTCGAGCGCGGGTTGGTCCATTGTCATCCATACCCTGCACAGTCAGCTGATGACATCAGCTGTACGGCCTGTCCAGTCATCTGCCCAGTCAACCCTGCTGTTTAACTTTTTAACTGTTTGGCCAAAACTTTAGAGTGCCAAAACTTCTTCATATGATGTTGGATTGAGATGATTCAAGCGGCGTTGGAATCAGGACACCGAACACTACGATTTGGCGCTGGTTTCAGGAGATTCGGAACACTTTCATTTTTGAGCCTCTTTTTTGATCTCCGGATCAACTTCTGGGTCCAATCTGCATCACAACACTTTGTTTTTTTCTGCATAAATATTTGCCTGAAAGTGCTGGGTCCAGACTACAACCGAAACACCAATGATATCAATTCCGAAAACCTAATTGTCTTCTCAATTTCACACAAACGTATTAGGACTTTGACACTGTCTTCATAATGGACTTCATAACATGTCTCATATTTGAGTAGGCTTGTCACTCAATAACATAACAGACTTGGCTCAATAATGACAATGACCTTAAAGATTCATTTGAACAAATTTGTGAAATCACTAAGACTTTGACCCATTGTCACTGTCTTCTATATTAATTATTATCCCCATTGTCTCGAGAGAAACTCTTCTGGATTCATATTGGGCAGTCTGATTAATGTCTCAATCTCAATTACAACTGGAGCAATAGAAAGTCAATTACAAACAAGAAAATCGTCCACATACTGGATGCCATGCCGAGTTGACGATTTCCAAACAAAAGTGGATGGTAATTACCATTGTCATCATCATCCTCGATTTCCAAACAGTAAGTGCCTTCAGTAAAGTGAAGAGAGCATCAGGATTTGATGAGAATGTGTTTGGGTGGGTAACGGGGCCAGAATTCAGACCTGATTAGCAGTCAGCAATACTCATTGTTGATTTCCTGAAGAATTTCTTTCTAAGATGAGATTATTGAGCAAGTGCATATGCTCCATGCTGATAGATAACCTCAGGATCTATATCAATCGCCAAGATAATCTAATCTAGCCTTTCATAGAGAGCAGTATTCCATCTGTGCATCATATTCTGAATAACATGGGTCCTATTAGTGTCATGCAACTTATGCAACCATAGGACCATATGGCGTCACGACTCACATTTGACTCTCTTTGGTTACCTTCTGCACAAGATTCAATTACAAATTGGCTACAATAAATTTTCTGTAGCATATGCACTTAGTTGCTGTGATACTCAAACAGCTTCTATGATCGTTGAGCAAACTTTGTTACTATTGCGTACTCTGAATTTTGTTGCCAACATCGTGCTTCGTGACAATGTTTTCCCTTCTGCACTGGCCTCCTCTGTTTTGTCTTGGACTTGTAAGTTTGTAACATCAAAGTCTTGACTCTGTAACAATGCAAGGATAGCACTATAAACTTTAAAATGCCAAGTTCCACATTTGGTCTTCAGGATTAGTAAATCCATATTCTAGCAATTAATTCTTCTCAATATGGGCAGGCTTTCAATTAGCAGTGAATATCAATACACAAATATTCATGTCATTGATGACTCCATATTTTCCATTGCCACACCTATATAACAGAGATTCAATATGATTTTCACAGCAGATGCAGCACAGTCCTTTTCTCACAGACTACACTAACCATTTTGATCCATCTACAGGTTTTTCCTTGTACACCTTGGCTGCGGTTGAGTGATTAGAGCAGTGGAAAATTCCTGCCTAACGGAGCACTGTAATTGCAACTGCAATGTAATTGCAGCTGCATTTCCTTGCAGGTTTCCAACATGCACTGCATCTGCATTATTACTTGTTAAGTCGCCCCATCTAAGTCCTTGAGTCATTTATAACCTGCCATCAACGTTGGAATGCTGCAGTGGATGGTGTGTCCAAGCTGCTCAGACTGAGAGTTCAGATGGTTTCTCAGTATTGGCCCACCCATAATTACTATTTTAAAATAAATTCTAATTCTTTTAGTTGGAACAGAAGCTGTTAATGTAAACGCTGGTGTTAATGCAGACGAGCCTTTGCAGATTATAGATTGCTACCTCAGCACTTCTTTTTAAAACAAGCTTCTCATGTCAAGCATAACTCTTCTTCCAATGTCAGTGAATTCTCTCATGCATGCAGATCATTCCACACTATGGATAATAGACATATTTATAAAGATGTTCTCTTTCTTTCAGTTCTTGACAATCACAATTCATGGTGGGTTTGTCTGATAGAAGTACATGTATGAGTGCAGTAGTTTCTGTAGTCCTCCATTCCCACATTTCTAGTAATAGTAAATACCACTAACAGGATCGCCTCTACTCTCTTGAACAGCTCTTATACTATGCATACTGGTGGCCACTGGGCACGGTACTATATTACGAAAGTTCACCATGGCCTCGAGCAAGACCATGTTGACTTCCTTGCTGTGTCACCACACTTCCATTTGTGCAGTTATCTTCCACTTAGTGCGCACATCATTTTTCAACATGTAAAATCTTTTGCTATTCTGGTGAACGTTTGACAAACTCTACTCGTCTGTCTAATTTTCTTTCTTTGTATATTTTTGTATTTGTTCTGCTGCTGATTATTTATGGCTACACCGTGGTACTCTCTTCCCAAAAATTATGCACTTATGTCGAACCCAAAATTTTAATGCCGCAACTTCCTGCCTTTTGGCTGTGTAGCTCTGGAGTTTCAATTTTACCAGGTTTATTCTAATTTCTGCTCAACATCTATTTTACTGGATGACACTCCAACTAAGTTCTGAATTACTAGTTTCAGAGCCATAAATATTTTCTCACTATTCACAAGGAGATCAAACAGACCAAACTTCTCTAGGAGGCACTCTTTTGGCAGATAGATACAATGATAAACATATTAGGTTTTCTTTTATCTCATCAATAATATGCAGCAAATAAACAACCAGGGCTTCTCTCTCATCGACTATTCAAGGAGATTTCTCAGATATATTCTGAATAACCTAATAGCCCTCCAACATAGGAGTGTTGAGGGGTACCTCTTTATGCTTTTGCAGCCAACAGTGGGGACCCACTTGAACCCAGAACTTCATGCCATTAGCCAAATTCACCGTGTAACGACTAAAAATATATCTGGGCTCCAAATAAATCCAATATATCACAAATGCATGCTTGAGTGCAATATTGAAATGTAGTAGAAATTCAACATAGACTAATTGAAAATTATGAGACACATGCTCCATATTCATTCTTAAACGGGAGTCTCTAACACACACTGCATGCACAAATTTATCTTCTTAACATGACTAGAGAATTAAATTGCAGAAATGGAAGACAATGTTTAAACATTTATCTTTTACCAAAAGATGGTGAAAGAAGCTGAAGAGCTATTCACCATGCAACTATAGGTATCTACAGTGCAGATGCCACCCCCAAGGCAGGCTATTGGTCATCATGGTGAAGAAATCAACGATAGGCATGCAACACACTCAACTCAACTCATTTCTTTCATGACTGAACCAATCTACTCACTACAGAGCACTCTAGATCCCTCATGCAGCCATCAATCAGCCATGAAACTCTTTTGTCACGACTCACTGCCATACACAACACAACTCGGATCTTTCCCTTCTCAGCTATATAGCCCTTTAGGAATTCAGAAGCTCTTGTGCTCCAGCGCAAGCATAAAGAGTCCAGCTGTTGATTGCCTTTTGAGAAAACCTGGTGGAGTAATTCTTTGGCCTTAGATATGTAAATGAGCAACAATATCATGTTGTGGGTAATGATTTCCTATTTTTCCCAGCCTCTATGCTCACTTACAGCTACCAAGTTCTCCTTCCCTGGTCTGCAAATTCCCCCTTCAAAGTGCTGGTTGAGGTATTTGTTGATGCTTGTAGCAGCGGATATGTATTTCCGCATTGGCTGAGTGTCAAACATGCAGGAATTGTCCAAAGCCTTCTTAGTAAACTTGTTTAATTTATTGAGTAAGTTGTTTTTATGATTTAGCCTAAATATAACGTAGGAAAAACACATTAATTAAGTTGATTAATTAATGCTAGCTATTGAGCTAAAGAAATTAGGGAAAAGTAAATTACTTACTTCAGTGATCTCAAGTGGGTTCTAATTTAATCCTAGCCATCCATCACTTTGGAGGTTAGCGTTAGGGATTTAGCTCAATAAGAAATTTATAAAAGCAAGCCTAAGGGGAGGAGAAAGACACAATTTTGAGACTAGTTTTCTCAGTGAGTGTGATACTCAAATCCAAGAGAGGAAAGCTGACCAGAGATATTTCTGCAGCAAGGAAGTCAGCTTAGTGCAGTCATATAGTTGATTTTGCAAGGCCGTGCCACTTGTGGAAGGAGGAGTTCGATTTGGAGGAGCTACGTGTTAGTTTTTGTAGCATTGGACAGGTGTTCTAGTCTCGATTTGTGTCAGAGGCTAAGAACATGAGATCTTCAAAACCCAGAAAAAGTTTTGCAAGATAAACTTGGAAAATGCCTTAATTAAATTAATTAGCCATTATTTAAAATTTTCCTAAGTTTAACTTAGGAAAATTGGTTAATTAATAGTAATTAATTAACGCTCCCTCTTAGCTAGAGAGGTATTCATAATAACTTCTTTAGATGTATCTCTTTGCTGAAACATTTCTCTATCCCAAGAAAAAGGTTGAAAGAGCTTTCTATGTTGATGAATCCATCCACCTCATGTTCTATTACAGAACCATGTGGAAAGCATCCTACATTAGCATCATGTTCAACGACTCGTCACTTGGAGCAAAGTCACTAGTTATCCAAGTTGTCACTTGGAACCTAGTCAACACCTGTGACCTATGGTGACACCTTGGGCTATTACCATTTCTGCATGCCAATTGAATGGTAACATGCCTGCCTGATGCTAAAGGCACTCACTCACCCAGTTGGGGAGCACTCTGGGCCTTGATGCTCTCTGGGTCATTCTCCTTAACCACATTACATGGCCCTTGGTCAATATCCGTAAATTCATGTAGATGTTCTATGCTTGATGCAACTGTACTTTTCACCACAGCAATCACATAAACAATCAAGTAAAATGCTGATAGAACATACCAGTGGATCTATAGAAGACAAACCAGAAACAGAAAAATGTGGTGGTGTGTTACGGCGGTCAATAGGATGCTTCAACTAGCAAAGTCTCCTTGGTCAGCCAACCCAGCATGTGTCAGCCCTCAAAACAGCCACACGGTCAATTCAAAGTCAACCCCAGAAAAGTCAATGCTGCCCCAACGGCAGCAACGGCGGCAACACCAGCAACAACGACAGCAACACCAGCAGCAACGGCAACAACAACGATAGCAACAGCAACAACGACAGTAACGACGTCTTCATCCTTCTTTTCCACGTGTGAACAGAAACTGCCTCCAAGGAGCTCTACTAAATCAAAGGAGGAGATGATGTGTGAGGATGAGATGAGTGAAAAAGTCCTCCAATGTTGACTCTATTTATATCAATCATTGAGGTGTGTGACACATCTGCTAGGGGTGTAAAACCTTAAGGCCGACCTGCACATATTTGAAATGATTAAAAATAAATTAAAAATAAATGTTCTGCTCATCAGATTAAGATCAATTTTAGATCGATCTTACACCTCTCCGAAAGAGGAACCCAATACAAATATTGGTATCTTCATCTGAGCATCACAACATGGAGTTTGGACCTAGTTGTCCAATTTTAACACTCCCTCTCAACTAGGAGAACTCCACTCCACTGTGCAATCAAACATCGCATCATCCGTATCGCTTGCTGACCCCTTTATTTGAACGAAGTGAATTCGATCCATGGACATCATTCCCCAGCTGACAAATTCAGCCCAGAGGTCCGAAACCTCTATCGGACTCACAAAGAGTCTCATACCAACCCGAAGTTGGTTTACCTGACCCAAAGTCAGTAGGAGGTCTGAAACCTCGCTTGGACTCAAGAGAGTCATATATACTAACCCGAAGTCAGTCTCACTGACCCGAAGTCAGTTGGAGGTCCGAAACCTCGCTTGGACTCAAGAGAGTCATATATACTAACTCAAAGTTTGTCTCACTGACTTGAAGTCAGTTGGAGGTCCGAAACCTCATACGGACTTAAAGAGTCACATACCAACCCGAAGTTGGTTTATCTGACCCGAAGTCAGTAGGAGGTCCGAAACCTCACTAGACTTGATCCCAGATCAAGTGGTTGGACACGTGTCATCCTAGATAAAGAGTACGACAATCTCTGATGCGTCCATCAGTCTTTGCTAATAGTCTCTAGCTTTTCCCACCTCATTGGCCAAATGAGAGGTACTTCCCATGAGTCTAGAACTCAAATGGGTAGGATGCATACTGGGCATAAATCATGAGAGGCGAATCAACTCAATCATCACGGTGGGGCCCAAGCACACCAACAAGGTTCGACAAGCCTAGCCTAGCCCTGTGGTTGCTTATAGCTCCGAGAAGCTATCCTCAAAGCCCTCCAGAGCTCCCAGAGCTCATCGTCCAACAGGACCCTCAGAATAGGGTCATTCCACGATTCCAAGATTCTCACGGAAGGTTGAGCATGGCCTTCCCCAAGGGCATATAGTAGAATATTGCCTTCACTATCATCAGTTTTCAGTCGAGCCTTACGGGCGCCTCGTTGTGCCTTATCCGGATAAAGTGGTACCAACCATCAACATGCTTGGATCGATCGTGGAACACGAGATTCTATGACAAACGAATCCCCCTCTAGTTATCACAAAGGATAACGGTGGCATCTAGCACATGCTCGAACAACTCATTGAAGAGCTTTCGTAACCAAGTGACTTCACAACAGGCATACATGTTACAATGTATTCGGCCTTAGCGGTGCTCAAGGCTACCAACTTCAGTTTCCTGCCCGAAGCAGATCTACGTGTGAAGTGGCATCCAGATGTGCTCTTGCGATCCACCACACTGCCAGCCCAATCGGCATCAGTATAACCAAGGAGTGTCATGCTCCTGGCAGTGTATCTCAACCCAAGGTCTATCGTGCTCCAGAGATATCTCAAGGGTTTCTTGGCACCAACCCAGTGAATGTTATGATCAACCATGTATTGACTCAAAGTGTTCATTGCAAAACATACGTCCGGACGGGTGTTCACTAAGAACATCAGGGCTCCTACGAGTTGACGATACTCAGTTGGATTTGTCAATACGAGCCCAGTAGCGCTGCCACTCAACTTCTTGAAGTTGAGCTGCATCGGTGTTGACACAGACTTGCAATCCACCATACTAAATCTTTCTAGAAGCTTCACAATGTGTTTTCCTTGAGAAAGGAAAATCTCGCCAGGTCTCTGCCAGACCTCCAGGCCTAGGAAGTAGTGCATCAGTCCTAGGTCTTTCATCTCAAACTTAGCAGCGAGCTCCCTCTTGCACTGATGAATGACAGGGTCAGCACCTGTCAAGAAAAGGTCGTCCACATACAACACCAGAATGAGAGGCTTCTCTCTATGAACCTTGAAGTAAAGGTTCGGATCAACATTACTACGAGTGAAGCCCAGCTTCATCAGGTAGCTATCTATCCTCTCGTACCAAGCTCTGGGTGCTTCCTTCAACCCATAGAAGGCTTTCTTCAACCTGCAGACATGGGTATCCTGATCTTGGACTTCGAACCCCAGAGGTTGCTCCACATACACCTCTTCCTTTATCGCACCATGCAGAAGTGCGGTCTTCACATCCATCTGATGAAGACTCCATCCTTGCGTAGCAGCAAGGGCTATGATAGATTGGATGGTGGTCACAGGTGCAAATATGCCATCATAGTCTACTCCTTTTTTAGAGGAGCCATGGGCAACGAATCTTGCCTTGAACTTTTCAGCACTTTCATCAGATCCATGCTTGATCTTCTAGAGCCATTTTGAGGTGACAACTGCTTTGACCTCCGGTCTAGGAACCACATCCCAGACATCATTCTTCATTATGGACTCATACTCTTCATGCATAGCATCCTTCTAGACTTGATGCTTTACTGCTTCCTCAAAAAGATCCAGGCTCGGACTGTACAATAGTACTCATGGCTGCTAGATACACTTGGTATCTACTCGGCTTCTTGCTTTCACGGAATGTCCCCCTTGGGGCCATATGTCCCTCAGCATCCTCGAGAGTGTCGCTGAGCCATGATAGTCTCTTTCCCAGTGAAGGAGGTGGATCAATCCGGTCCATTGGTCCTTCAACATCAGGCATTGTCTCATCCTTCGGTTCCTCTTGATTTCCAGGCCTTGCTTCATGACCTTCCTTAGATCTCGGAAGATTGACTACTTTCCTCAGGGAAGTATCTTCATCAAAGGTGACATCGTGGCATATCTCCACTTCCCTTTGACCAAGCACATAGAATCTATAGGCCTTCGAAGTTTCGCTGTAGCCCACAAACATTGTGGTCTCCCTCTTGATGCTAGCTCCTCTGCAAAAGTTCTTGAACTCGTTCGTCTCATATTCAGTGCCATTATCGGTCTGTCGGATAGCATCTCATGTCATTTCTCCCAGTGGACTTCCTCCAACCTGGTAGAGTGTATCAATTCTAGACCCAAACGTGATAGCTTCCTTGAAGCTCTTCTTCCACATGTGCACCTTTCCATCAGTGAATGCCACATTGAAACCTTTGTCTTCCATGGCTGATATAGACACGAGGTTCTTCTTCAAATTAGGTACATAGAGTACATCCTGTAAGTGGAGGACTTGACCTTGAGACAAGTGGAGGGTCACAGTCCCTGTCCCTTTCACAGGATATGTGGCATTATCTCCAAGGATAATTTCCAGATTAGTATCCTTCTCAACCATATCAGAAAGTGCTTCTTTGAACCGAGTGATGTGCCTTGAAGCACCACTATCTATCAACCAAACATCCATAGTGTCGGGTGGAGATGCAGCAGAGAGGGCAGATACAAGAATGAATTCATTTCTTTTATCAACAACATTTGATTCCTCATACCTGGAATTTCTTGACCTTTTGAAAGGTTGATCATTTCCGCTGGAGGGAGCCTTCCCCTTTCCCTGGAACTTGTTGTTCCTTTGATTGCCATCCCTACGGTTGTTGTTGTTGTCATCACCATCGGGAGAATCCTTCTTGAAAGGACATTCTCTAGCATAGTGACCAGGCCTATGACAAGTGAAGCACTTGCCCTTCTTTCCTTGAGCCCCTGCTTTTTCTTTGTTCTTTGGGCCACCAGAGTTCTTTCTAGAATGAGCAGTGTATGCAGCATTTCCTTCATTTCCATACTCCTTCATTCTTGATTCTTCTTGAACGCATCTTGACAATACTTCATCAAAGTCAGGTATCACATTATTATTTAGAATGGTAGTGTTGAACACATGCCATTTAGATGAGAGCCCTCCAAGTGCGGTGAGTACCATCTCTCGATCAACTATTGTCTCCCCAATAGCCAGCAGATTGTTCCTGATCTCGGTTAGCTTCAGAAAGTATGATTGGACAGACTCATCCCTGCCCTTCTTCAGATTCTTCAATTGATTCTTGAAGAATAGTACTTGATTTGCATTGTTGGCCTTGAACATGAGGACCAACTTATCATACATCTCTTTGGATGTGCCCAACTCAGAAATGTAGGCCACCAGACTTTTATTAGTGGATTCCCTGATCATCAACTTTGCTTTGATCTCCCCCTTCTTGTACTTTGTTTTGGCAGCAAGCAGTGGATGGAGGTTCTTGGATTTTACCCTGCACATAGTCCATGACATTTTGGTCTTCCAATTTGAGATCCAATATCATCTTCCAAGCATGGAAGTCATCCTTCCCAGTCAATTTGTCATCCTCCTTGAAGCCATAGTTTGTGGAACCCATTTTCCTCTTCGGTGATTGCAACAAATAGGGCTTGTCTTCACCTCAACTCTGATACCATGTAAATTTATGTAGATGTTCTATGCTTGATGCAACTTTACTTTTCACCACAACAATCACATAAACAATCAAGTAAAATGCTGATAGAACATACCATTGGATCTATAGAAGACAAACCAGAAACAGAAAAATGTGGTGGTGCGTTACGGCGGTCAACATGATGCTTCAACCAGCAAAGTCTACTTGGTCAGCCAACGCAGCATGTGTCATAATAGCCCTCAAAATAGCCACACGGTCAATTCAAAGTCAACTCCATAAAAGTGAATGCTGCCCCAACATCAGCAACGGCGGCAACACTAGCAGCAACGGCAACAACACTAGCAACAACGGCAGCAACAACGACAACAACAACGGTAGCAACAACGACAACAACGACGTCTTTGTCCTTCTTTCCCACGTGTGAACAGAAACTGCCTCCAAGGAGCTCGTACTAAATCAAAGGAGGAGATGATGTGTGAGGATGAGATGAGTGAAAAAGTCCTCCAATGTTGACTCTATTTATATCAATCACTGAGGTGTGTGACATCTGTGAGGTGTAAACCCAACCAAGACGACACACTTTTACATATTTTGAAAGTATTAAAAAATAAATTCAAAATAAATGTTTTGCTCATCGGATCAAGATGATCTTTAGATCGATCTTACACCTCTCCGAAAGAGGAACCCAATACAAATATTGGTATCTTTATCTGAGCATCACAACATGGAGTTTGGACCTAGTTGTCCAATTTTAACAATATCATTGACCTGTTAATATCCTGACCTAAGGAGAATGTCTAGCCCTTAATGCTACAACATCAACACTCTCTTAGGACCAAGGGAAACATTATTAACCACTCCAAGTTTGTCCCTGCAGTATCCAAACTTCACCCTGGGACAAAGGTTATGTGAGAATGTCACAATCCTTTATTGATTGATGAAATGCATTGGAGCCTCATTGCTACCTTCTGTACCATGTATAAGATATAGTGGTACTTAATTTGCTTTGACCTGTCATCACGGTCGTCTCCTGCACCTGATCAAACAATCTTGCAAGTAGCTTCTGAAGCCACACTGCTTCACAACTCGCCAAACTAGCTGCAATATACTTGGCCTATGTAGTCTTGACTGCAATAGATGTCTGCTTCCTGCCCAAGCAAAATCCAAACTGAATCTTCATTCTGATGTGCTCTTCCTGTCTTCAACACTCTGCCGAATTTGAATTTGTATATCCCTGCAATTGTACTTCTCAATTCACATCCCAACTATACCACACCGGTACCTCAACACACGTGCCATGGCTGCTTTCCGATCACCCTAACTAGGTGATCCCTCTAAAACTGATCCTGTTGTGGCAGTCCTGGCTGCTCCCTCTGCCACTTAGCTTCTTTAGATTAGTTACCATAGGAGTGGCTGTGCATCATCCCAAATATTTGAAGGATTATTATCATGTGCTTACTTTGACCAAGGAAGATCTCACTTGGCATCTGCTACAATTCTAGTATGAAGAAGTAATGTATCCAACCAAGATCCTCCATCTTGAACTTAGAGGTCAACTTCCTTTGACATTGAAGCAACGCTTGATTGCTCCCTTTATCATGGAATCAAATCCTCTTAACATTGTTGCTCCCTTTGTCACATGAGTCCTTCTGCTCCCGTCTGAAACAAGTCATATAATAACAAGATCAATGAAGACAATCTTGTTGACTTGATGAATATATTGCGCAATATATGGCCTCCAGATAGATGACAAACTCGACCTGTAGGTGATGATTTTAATGATCTGAAGCAATTGATGACAAGCTCAACATTTTGGCCTCCTTATGGGAGCAGCTTAGACCACCAAACCAAATGCATCAACTTGGCCTCAGGGTCTTATATGAAACATCCTCCAAGTCTGAACTTGGACCTCCACAATATATAGAGTAACCCTACCTTAATTCGGCCTAGAGTTTAGGTGAAATTCAACCTCAATAAATTTATCAGAGGATTCGGCCTGTTAAGGAGATAACTTGACCTTTAGAAGGGAAATGGTCTCTACATGCAAGGAATACATCTAAGCGACTTCAAATCGACCTCAGAATAATGGTCTCAGTCCACTAAAGAGATTCAACCCACAAAAATCTGACTTGGTAATTAAGGAGCAATTCTACCCTTTAATAAGCGAACATGTCCTTTGCTACCCAACCTTCAATTAATCACAAGGAACTAGATCTCCAAATGAAGACAAATTCGGATCTTTACAGGAACATGACCTTAACAAACAAATAGGAATCGATGCTTGATGTTGATCATAGGGAGAGGAACTCAACCTCCAAATAAACAAGAGAAGACTTGATCCCAAGATAACAATTCAATCTATTAATAGAAATTCTTCAAGGAGTGTGTACTTGACTTGCAAGAAATATTTGATCTCCACAATAGGAAAGCTCTCGACCTTTTTCCTTTCTAAGGAAATAATTTCGACCCCCAAGAGTTGATCTCGACCTCTCAATATACCTTGATAGTAGTTGATCTTGACTTCCTAGATTAGAATTAGATCGATCTCCAAATAGCAAGCACTCGACCTCTAGATGAAGGATTAACTTGACTCAGATTTGATGCTATTCGGCCTTCAAAGAACAAACCCTCACCTTCCAAGGGAACTATGGAATTATTCCTAATTCTTCAAACTTCTTCAACCTTTTTGACAAAACTTCAATTTTTTGTAAATTGGTCATAAACTAGGTAGAGTACCTTCCTTGTCCAACTAGAGATTTTGGTCTTCTTCTAGAGTGCAATTAGAGTCTTGGTTTTCCCAAAACAATTCTTAAAAAAAATCTTCTATCAATCTAATCTTAGACAGAATCAAATCCACCCTTGTCCTGACCCTTTTCTGACTTGACCATCATTGATTTGACTAGGGCTACATTTTTTAATAGCCGCTCTTTGACCTTGCTCCTTCAAGGTTTCTTTTCAACCAACTTTTGCTTTTCTTGGAGGGACGACTTGACTTTTGGAGGCTAAAATAATTTGAATTTTCAAAAATTGAAATTCCCTCTTTTGAATCTGGCTTGAAATTCTTATTTATATTTATTGTATCTTTCATATTTTGGAGGGCTAGACAATTTATGAAGACCGACCATAGCTACAAAATTCAATAGGTCTATCAAATGTGTGAAGACGACATTCCTCAATGGAGTTATTGAGTTGGAGGTGTACATTAAGCAACCTCATGGCTTTGAGATTCATGGGAGGGATTCTCTTGTTTGTAGGTTTGGGAAATCCTTGTATGGACTCAAGTAGACATCGAGGGTGTGGTACTTGAGGACTGATGGGTAATTGTTGAGCATGGGCTTCACCAAGAGTGAGGCGGATCCCAACTTGTACTTTACATTTGTTGGAGATGATCCACTCATTTTAGTGCTATATGTGGATGATTTTTTTCTCACTGGTGCATAGAAGCTCATTTCTATGTGCAAATAGGAGTTGGCTTCATAGTTTGAGATGAAGGACTTCGGCTTGATGCATTACTTCTTGGGGTTAGAGGTGTGGTAGAAGCTAGGTGAGATCTTCCTTGGAAAATGGAATTCAGGATGGTGGATTGTAGGCCTATGGTTACACCTATGATCACCAATTTGAAGAAGACGAGTGCCTCAAATTCAGAGTTGGTGGATTCCACATTGTATAGGCAACTGATTGGTTTCTTGATGAATTTGGTCAACACTAGGCCAAATATTTGCTTTGTTGTGAACACCTTGAGCCAATTCATGGTGGAATTGAGGCAGGTGCATTAGATTTGACAAAGCATGTAGCCAAGTACTTGTGTGGTACAGTGGAGTATGGGCTAAGATATGTTAGCAGTGATGGAGTGACACTGTAGGGGTGTACAGACTTAGATTGGACTGGAAGTGCAGTGAGGGTGCTGCTTCAGCTTGGGATCAATATTGATTTCTTTTTTCAATAGGAAGCAAGCTTTCATGGCACTTAGTTTAGTAGAGGCAGAGTATGTGGCAGCGAGTTGGGCGAGTTGTGAGGCTATTTGGCTTCACAAGTTGCTCATAGGATTACTTGGTCAGGGGTTGGAGCTTACAATGATATACTGTGATGATAAGAGTTGCATTAAACTCTTAAAGAATCTAGTGTTCCATGACAGGTCCAAGTATATTATGATCATATATCACTTCATTAGAAACAGGGCCCAGAGAGGAGTAGTGAACCTTTAGTATATCTCCCCAGATGAGTAGGTTGCAAATATTCTAACGAAGCCCTTGGTGAAGGGGAAGTCTGTCTTCTACAAAGATAAGCTCGGAGTGGTGTAGAATACCTTCCTTGCTAAGAGGGAGTGTTGATGCTTGTAGCAATGGACAAGTATTTCTGAATTGGCTTAGTGTCAAGCTTGCATGAATCATCCAAATCCTCCTGTAACTTGCTTAATTTATTGAGTAAGTTGTTTTTATGATGTAGCCCAACTTAGAAAAACACATTAATTAAGTTATTAATTAAGGTTGGCTATTGAGGTATAGAAACTGAGGAAAAGTAAACTATTTACTTTAGCGAACTTGTTTTAAACTCAACCATTGATCTCAAAGGTTTATGACTTAATCCTAGCCATCCATCACTTTGGAGGTTATGGTTAGGGATTTAGCTCAATAAGAAATAAAGACACAATTTTGAGAGAGTGATCTTCTTAGCGAGTGTGATTTTCAAGGCCAAGAGACGAAAGATGACGAGAGAAATATCTGTAGCAAGGAAGTCACCCCAGCACAGTCATATAGCTGATTTTACAGGGCCATGCCACTCATGGAAGGAGAAGATTGATTTGGAGGATCCATGACATCACACGTGCTGCAAATCCAGCTGTATAACACATGTGAGTTGAGCTTCAGCTTGCACAAGGGGCCACATAGGTTGGAGGAGCAGGGATGCTGTTTGAGGGTTTGTTCCAAAATTTTTCTGAGGGTTGTATAGGAATACAGTTGCCCAGTTTATTTCAGAAAATTTTCTGAAGGGGCCTTTTCCCCAATCAGGGAGCCTCACTGTTCTGATAATTAAAAGTGAAGATCAGTTGGAGGAAAATTTTCTGTGTGAGATTGATTTCCTATATTTTGCTTCTGCTGTTTAAATTATCTGAGTTAAAAATTCTAGTGTATTTTATATTCAGTAATTGTAGAAATATTTTCTAGGTTATAAAAATTAGTAGGAAATAAAATCAGACTGGAATTTAGAAATAACTATAGTTTTTAGATTTGGAATATGTAAATACCGTAGAGACGTAGCATGGAGTTCACTGCCTAATGGTAATGTCACACGTGAGAATGAGTGTAAAACAATGGAGTAATATGAAAAGTATGAAGGACTTTCACACTTTCCCAAAATGATTGTACTACTCCGTACAAGTACCTTTTTATGTGCTTCCTTAGTTATTTGAGTTAATGTTTCCTTCACCTACCTCTGCATGCAATTATAATTGGCTATCCAAGTCAAAGTTGATGGTGAGCTTCATTTAAGGTACATGATGAAAATATGTGAGTCTTTGATGTCAGACTTGGCAAGGACAGCTTTGTTTTCAAAGCGCCTCCTTCCATTTTTCCTTTTTGAGGAGTCGTATCACTCTTCTCCTTTCTGCAGCCATCTTGGACCATTATATATTATATTCTAACATGAAATTTTCACATGACATTGAGTATAACCACTTATATCACTCTTCTCCTTTCTGCAGCCATCTTGGACCATTATATATTATATTCCCATATTTTTCCCATCATTATAACCACTTATATATAATTTATACAAGAGTTAAAAATTAGGGTATTACAAGTAAATGGCACAATGATCCTTCAAAAACATCCGGCTCAGTGCAATTTGTGCTCTAGAGTACATGATTGAAATATGTGAGCCTTTGATCTCAGACTTGGCAAGGACACCTTTGTTTTCCAAGCGCCGCCTTCCAGTTTTCCTTTTCGAGGACTCGTATCACTCTTCTCCTTTCTGCAGCCATTGTGGACCATTATATATTATATTCTAACATGAAATTTTCACAAGTCATTGAGTACCGTGGTAAATCTACTGTACCATCCACAAAAGGTATATCCACATATCTATATGCATAGCCACTGTTTAGTTAGGGCTTGTCCTTGAGCTGTGCACTAGGAATTTGCATAAAACATATTTTCAGCATTTATATTCAAAGATCATTTATTTAAGCTATCATGGCTGGACTCCCATTATTATAACCGCATATATAAAATTTATACAAATTCTGATCCAATGTCTTCAAAGAGTTAAAAATTAGGGTATTTCAAGTAAATGGCACAACAATCCTTCAAAAACATCCGGCTGAGTGCAATCTGTGCTCTAGATGCCATGTTCAAAACACTTAGCACTCAGAATCATTCAGTTCCTATATTGAAATCAGGAGGATGGAATATAATTGTATTATCTTTCATCAACAATCATCAAATAGTGTTAATATCAAGAAGCAGACGCATGTCCAAGTGAGCAATGGAAAGGATGTTGATAAATCACACACAGCGAGACATAATTGCACAACTCAAAATAATAGACATGCTCCCCTAAATCTCATTCTATTCCAAAATAATTTGGATACAAGTATTTATAGAGCTTCAGTATACAATGGGGACTTACCTGCTAACTATTTTTAACTAGATGCTTTAAAGCCAAGTGGACACATTCTATCTTTTACCTAACTGAGTTGACACTGCAGATTCCCCAATCTCTTCCATTTTCTAATCTGGAACATTTTATACGTGACATCATACCTAAATATTCTTCCTTGTTGAAAATAGTAGCGAGAAAGGATTCTTTGACTTGTGCCTTAGTCAAAGAAGTCCCAATGAGTTTTTTCTTTAGCATACTCGAGCTCCCTGTAAGTTGCAATGGTTTCCTATAATTTAGGATTTGTTCCTAAAAGTTAGGACAAGTTATGAAGCAGTTAACTAATGTGTTGAAGTGGAAGGACGAGTTATTTGTCTTCCAGTGTGAGTTAATTGAGGAAACGGACTAGTGTTTGAGTCTCAAGTTCTAGAACTGAGATAGGGTGAGTTGCATGAAGTACTTAACCAAGTTAACTCAATCAATCACAAAAGTAACTTACCTTGAATAGACAGTTGCTAACTTTAGCCATTCAAATCGCCTTTAAAAGGAGGAACGAAGGCACTCTTTGTATCGTAATTGAGCATGGGTTTGTGTGAACTTGTGAGAAAGGTGCTAAGTGTTCTTGTGCGAATTGTTGGAGAGGAAATCAATTCCTTGAGGAAGTGCGCATAGAGATAGGAGGATTTCCTATTTAATAGGGTCTATTAGTGTGCATGAAAATCGGAGGCAGGATCAGGGATAAAGCAGGTATTTCAAGCCTGGTTTAAGGCAGTGAGAACCATTGTATTCTCTACTGAAAGAAAGATTGTTTGTAAGAGATCTATTGCTCATTCTTCTTCAATAAAAATTCTCAATCAAACAGAGGGTTTTCCTAGTTGGGTTTCCTAGAAAATTTGTGTTGTTCTATTGTGTGATTATGTATTTATTTCTGTTCCTATTCCACTGCAAACTTGGTAGAGAAATTCTGTGTCTATATGAAAAGAAAATTGTTTTTAGATTGTTCATATTAGCAGTTGCAGAATGTTGTGGATTTTCTACATTCCTTCCCTTCGTTTACACACCATTAATTGTTACATGTTTGAGTTCACCCCCCTTAAATTAATCTTCAAAGACACATTTTTCCCAATATTGCTGCATGTAGATCCTGTTAAGTTTTCTATATGATGGTAACAGATTCTGTATTCAAAGGATATTATAAAACCCTAGGTAACAACCTATCAAAACGACTATCTTAGAATGCTAGAAATTGAAACACACCCGGCAGAAAATATATGAACAGGATTCTCACAGCTCTTGTCTAAATCACATCACTGTTTAGTATGGCAGATAAACATAACAGCAATGCTGTAGAAAAACCCTACTTCACTCTGAACTGAAGTAGCAAAATGACTACTTAAACCATATCTTGAGCCTTTTATATAGCACAAGAAGGTCATGTAGGATTTACAATAAAAGCAGATCCAAGCCTTGGATCAATTCCCAAAGATGTGACAAGGTTTGCTGAACTTCAACCTTGAGATTTGATATCTATTAATATTTGTATATCTAAATTAAATTTTAGGTTCGCTGAACCTCATGGTGAAAACCTTCTCTACAAGGCACACCACGTTAGCAACCTGCCAACCTTGTCTATCTTCATGTCAAATTCACTGGTCAAACTCTTCCCACACCACAACATGATCAGTTCCAGATTTCTTGCCATAATGAAATCATCTGTATTTAAGGCCAAGACAGTTATATCGGATCTATCAAATAATAATGAACATCTACACCAAACACATCAAAGCCCAATATGGGTACAATATCATTAATATTGAAATCCAAAATTTGTGTTGCATCCAATGTTTCACAAGGATGTGTGCCCCAACGTGTGGGGCGCACTTCCATGTTTCCCATGCTCTTGGGATGAGGGGGTGCCTTGGGAAACATTTCTCCATGTCCCCCTTTCGTGGAAATGTGGGGAAACATTGGGGGGAAATGTTTCCCCAATGTGGGGGACATGTTTTCACAAAAGGGGAATTCTTGGCGTCCCCTGAGAAAAAGGGAGCTTCTCAACGTCCCCCTAGGAAATGGGTGCTTTTTGGTGCCCCCCACATGAAAGGGGGACTTCTGGGTGTTGCGGAGAAAGCAATATGCTAGTAGATTAGGGCTGATTCCTCTTACTTGATAATTACTTGTGAATGTTTGTTGGCTTATTATTACTTATGTCTTCTTTCATCAAGCAATTACCAAAACATAAAGTGCATGAAGATCACAAGATATAGGCTCCAAGCTAGGGCAAAACCCCACAAGGGGGAAAACCCAAACAACTTCTCTTCTTATAGAATCAGATCAAAGTGAGACATCCAAGACCCAAGACCAAGGACCTCCACAAGGAACCCAGTTAGCCCTCCTTTAGATCTCCTCCAACCAAGACAAAGTCAACAAGAATCAAAGCTAGTCAAACCTCTTCAAGTCATAATTTCAGACTTGCAATTTCGCAGAGTTGCCCCAACACCTTTGCAGAAACAAAATTTCGACCTTGTAACCCCCACAACTTCGCACATGTGAACAAAGACAAGCAAAAAATTCAATTTTCCTTCCTTTCTTAGATTCTTCTCTCTCCTTGGCCTTAGCTCTATTTCTTCTCTCTTTCACAAAAATTGAAGTGTGTGAGTGATCAAATGAGGTCAAAGTCTCTTCCTTTTATAGCCATCTAAGAGGTCGAATAGGACAAAATGACTCTTTTTGACTCAAAATAATTTTTTTCTTTTTGTTACAAATCGTCCAAATGGGACTTTGACACATGACAAATTTTCTTCTCGACTCAATAAACCCTAGACGCATGAAGAACATGCTTTGACTAGAAAATAATAATAATGATAAAATTTCTTTTTTCTTCTTTTTGTGTTTACATGAAATACATATTGATATTAGTACAAAGATAATTATCAAGACCGAACCTAGTTACATTTTCAATAGGTGCCTCCCAAAAAAGGGGCGTCATGCTGTGGAAAGGGGAGCTTCTGAGCATCCCCCCATATTTTTGCCTATAAAAGCGCTTAAAAACTGAAAAAAAGCAATATATAAAAATACCCTATTTCACTTTCACTTTTATTTACCTTTTATTCACTTTCACTCCTTGATGGTCATTTTATTTTCAACGTTCATTGTCCATTGTTAATTTTCAATTTTAACTTTTGAGTCTTGCATCTAGATAACAAGATCTCAAACTAAGTCTTTGGCTTGTCAGTATTTACTATTTTTGAGTTTAAGTAATTTTGATTGTGGTATCCCAGATAATTTTTTACCCTAGGGTTGCAATTCTTAGGGCTCTCAGAAAAATAGTCATTTATGCATTCATACAATAGCACCGTCTACACATAAGGCTAGTTAACAATAAGCATGTAAAATTGATAGCAATAAGTACTTCTCAATTCCACTACAAACAGTATTGACTGTCCAATTACTAGGGCTGTTTACAGCCAATACTTCAACACAACACGGTAATAAGTGTCACTAATCCAATTCCAGCAAATTAACTGAATTCAACTAATAACTTATTCTATCCTCTACAAAAACAGACAATAACTCGACTGCATATAACTTGGAAAGATCCTTGCAATTGTTTGTGGCTAGATGTCAGCTATGTAGCAGACCAAACTTCCTACTACCCTTGCTGTCTTGAAAGAACCGAGTCTCACTGTGTTAGGCCACAGGCTTAGAGGGGAGGAGGACTTAATCTCCTGCACAAAAAAGACTCGATTTGTTGTCTCAGATCACTGAAACTGTCCTCAGGTTACCTCAGAACTCTGCCTCAGGATGTAACTGAGGTCTACCTCAGGATACCACTGAAATTTGACCCCAGGAGGGCAAAGTTTGTCTCAGAACTAAGTTGTAGGGCTGATCTATGCCTCAGAAAACTAGCCACAGACATGAACGAACTGGCCTCAGAATAGGCAGAACTTACCTTAGAAATGATGCCTCAGGATTCCACTGAAATTCAGCCTCAGTAGTACAAATCACATGAATGTTGCTGAACAATTCTTACCTCAAACTGTCTGCATGATGAGTTTTATTCTGCCCAGCCTTTGAAATGGCCAAAATTGCCTTACGCAATTCCTGGAGGCATGGATGCTACCCTGGAAGGTGCCAATTCTATTAATAATTAATTAGATCTGATTTGCTGAAGGTTTAGTCAAAGCAAAGAATTGCTCCCACAATACCTTAGTGAAAGACAGAGTGGAAAACTGAGTTGGGTGGGATCAGCTCATTACACGGTCAAAGAAAAGAGAAAGACAGCCTGCTCAGAATAACCAAGTAAAGAAAAAACAGAGACAAATCAATGTGAGCTGGCTGCTGCCGTGATTCTAACTCTCTTGTGTTCTGGAGTTTATAAAATAAATGGCAGAGAAATTATGTTATTATTTTGGGTTTTGCTATTTATTAACATTTCTAGCATTGCCTTCATGTTTTGGGGAAAATTAGTTCCCCTATTGAAGGGCTACCTAGCCTGGGGTTGGATGACCATTTTAAATGCTATTTAGTGGTTGTGTTCCTGGGGACCTTATTAATTTACTGTTTCAGACTCAATATCTAGTTCTACAATTTTTCTTAGTACTAACTTGATTCTAGAATGATGAATTTAAATTAATGAATTGATATTTTACTATTTTTGTTTTGTTTATGATTTTATGAATCAATGTATTCATTACAGAATCTCAATCCACATCATAATCATATCATTTACAATTTAGTTCTATTTTATTGTTTATTATTTAGCATTTATATTGCACAATCATGAATTTGCATGTGATGAATTGTTATTTCTAGGGATTTCATTATTATTATTTTTATTTTTTTAGGGAACAAGACCCCTATGCCTAGTACTCAATGCCCCCCCACCCCCCTTGAATTTTCTCAAAATTTGGGGGTTCTTCTGCTCGTCTCCCATTGTGTGTCTCCCCACTCCTGCACTCCCCCTTCTTGGAAACTTGGTGGAACATTTGTTGCATCCATCAACCCATCTAGGCCAACTTCCTCTTCATGGGAGAATCCTCTGACAACTATAGTAAGAGTCTCATCAAGGTGAGCTCCTTCTTGTTGAGAGAATCTTTTTGTCGCTCTCTCCTCAAGGTTGAAGGAACCCTCCCTCAATCATGGCATCATACCATACCTAGTCAATTGGATTTGCAAGTAGCCTATGAAGGTCACCTTCACACACTTTGGCCAAACTCAAGTAGATACATGGTTGTTGTATTTGATGGTGACTTGCTGATCATCAAGCTCAGTCAAACACTATAAATTTATATCATAGGAAACGTCTAGTATAGGGTCATATTGGGCCCCTTTCTATATGGAAACATAGAAATGTGTGTGGTATGGCCTTGAAAATGCATTTTTGATTTTAGGAATGCATTCTACTTATAGGGAATGTGTTTAGCATAGTTGGGAACATGTTTCTGGGTTGTATCAGCATCCATACAATGCATTTCCAACCTTAAATCTTCCTATTTTGATTTGGTTTGACTTAGTTTTTGAATAGGATTGACCAACAACACTGGCAATTAGTGTAATGTTAATTTTTTAAAGTAAAAAATAACATTTCATTTATTGTTCATCTTTATCCTTTTCCTCTATCTTTCATTTCACATTTTCCTCTTATCTTTTTACGCACATTTTCAACATTACCATTAATTGTTCAAGATGTTTGAGAGTGTTTCCAAAAATTGGACCTCATATGGAGAAAGTAGTATTTCATATCCCATTCAAAATTCATATTGACAGGATTGCAACATTTTCATTGGATTCTATCATGTATGTTCCTCGATGTTGGTGCTACTGATTGTTGGAATTATCACAGAGATAGCAAAAATGTGCCCTTCACTTCAGCCAAATAAGGCTTGGATTAGGTAGTTTCATCAAAATTGGATGGTGTTCATTATGTCCCTAGAGGATCAAGCTGGAGGCAAATGCTAGGAAAAAGGAAAAAGGGGATACTAATGATGAGGATCCGAATATAAGTGATGGTGAAACATTGCTTGTCATTTAAATCTCCTTGCTTATTTATTCATAATGCTTTCTTTCAACGTTTCAAAATAATGTCCTATTTGTAAAATAACACATTCTCTCTCTCTCTCTCTCTCTATATATATATATATATATATATAACATTTCCCCATTCACGTTTCTAGTGTATTTTCGTTTCATAATTTCATACTCTTTTCCCCATATTGCACAATTTAGCTATAATTATGTCATGCAAGAAACTGAAAGTAGATTATTTGTTAAATCGGGGACATACAAGATAAAATATGACTTAAGAACATCATCCACAGGCAGCTGGAACGGTGTGGAGCCCAATCCCTTCATAGGGTGCGTGCATCATCACCCTTATTGAAAATCTACTTGTCATAAGTCATATGGCTTGAAGCCTCACTGCTCACATACCACGTGTCTCTCAGAAATACGTTTGTGGAAAGACATGTCTCCATAACTAAGATAGTGTCAAGCTTGGCAATCAACTCGTCCACACTTGAAGCTTCCACGTTAACTACAAACTCTTGTCGCTACTGCTACTTCTGGGTTTTCTTCCTCTGAGGACACTGATTCTTCCTCCTTGCTTTCTTCACCGGATATGATTCTTCCCCCTTGCTTTTTTGACCCTTACTGGTCCTTTCTTTCCTCTGTTCCTCATCTTCTTGATGAGGGCCAGGTTTGGTACTTCATCTTCAAAACTGTTTGAGATTTGCTGTAGTCTCAACTCTGCTTCAATGAAGGCATCCCACAACTGGTTGAAGTCAGGTAACTTTTCCTGACTGCAAATAACCTGCACAAAGTTGTGTCAAAGGGGACTAAAGCCATTTAGTGAAATCCAAACTAGCTCATTATCATCAACTGTATCCCCAATTGTAGCAATCTGATCTTTCAACATTGCTATCTTCATTGGTATAGCTTGCTTGCCACTGTATTTGTCTTGCTCATTCAGGTACTGGTGTGCATGTTCTTTAAGAGCATCTTCCGGGATACGTTCACACTCTGGCACAGGGTTCCCAAGGGATCATACATTTCCTTACCGGTCTTCTTCTTGACGGTATGAGGGATTAGAATATCTTTCACCAAATCCATCAGGACTTGCTTTGCATTCACTGCATTCTTGTTGCACTTTGCCATATCTTTGGGTTCTGTACATAGTGTGACTGCCATCTCCAAAAGGTACTATAACTTCGTGGCTTCCAGCAGGTTCTGTAATCTACACTACTATGATAAAAAGTTGGAAGCATCCTCTAGATGGTCAGACACACATATGGAAGGGGCCAACAACTCCTCAGCAGACAAATCAGTCAACACAAAAATCAGATCTGCAACCTACCTTGAGTGCAGATGATCTAACTCCTGTCAAACTCAATCCTCCAATTACTGCAAGACCTTGGGCGTCAATACCCTCTCAGCCCTTCTCAGTTCCACACGTGCCAATTACTGGCACAAAATCAGTGTGAAACCCTAAAGCTAGTTGGACTTCACACCCTCTAAAATCCCTTGACAAGTCTCTACCCCAGAGAGTGAGTCTCTCCATACTCTGAATTTGGAAGAGTTTATAATCTTAGATACTCTGCTCTGATACCATGCTAGATTTTCTAGACCATGGTAACACATTCTGTACTCAAATAATCTTCTCCTAAAACCCTAACTAATTTAAAGCTCGACAACCTATCAAAACTGCTATCTTAGCATGCTAGAAACTGACACATATATCGAAGAAAAAATATAATAGAATTCTCAGAGGCTGTCCCAAATCACATCACTGTATATTATGGAAAAAAAAACAGGACACCAATGCTGTAGACAAACTCTACTTCTTCACTCTGAACTGAAGTTAAAACCTGATGAATTAAACCCTACCTTGAGCCCTCTTATATAGCACAAGAAGGTCATCTAGGGTTTACAATAAAAGCAGATCCAACCCGTGGATCGATTCCCAATCCTTGTTGTATCTTTGATATTGGAATTAGCACCCTCTCCCAAAGACTAAGTTTCCCTTGTGTGTTTTATCAAATATAGACAAAAGCAACCTAAACCCAGAACTTACCCAAGTCTAAAAAATGAAATCAAAGGAGAAAAACCGACTAATTCTATAAAAAACTACCATTCCTTCGATGGGGAAAGCAAATTGCTAAATTCGGACCAATAAAATTAGAACTCCAGTCCTTTTATAACACAGAACTGTCTTGCATAATCAATGTACTATACTGGCTTTAAGATCGCACCCTAACAAACACTGTATGGACAGCTGTTGCAACTGCAAGGTATGCCTAGGTCTATAACTTATTGTGCCATGGCTGGAGGACACTAACAGATTTCATGTAACTTTTTGAGTTAACCACTTCCTTACCATCAAGGGTAACATCTGGTTTCATATCCAAGAAATCTGAATAGTTATTGGACTAACTTTCAATGCCTTTCATTCGTCATCAATGTTCTTCACCATATTAGTTGACATTGTTTTAAAGTTATCTATTGCATACCTTAGACTTATAGAGGACATCTTGATTTTATGTGTTCCTTGACACTCCCGTGATGAAGTTTCCTTGCTTGGACTCCAGTTGTACTTGAAAGGACAAATTCTCATTAGCTAGAAATTTCTATGGAGAGTTGGAGTAACCATTGAAGTTTCCCTTCTCGGACTTGAGTTGTACTTGAAAGGACAATTTCTCATTAGCTAGAAATTTCTATCTTGAGTTGGAGTAGCCAATGGTTCACAATCTGGAACAAGATACTTGTCTTAATATCTCCTTGAATAATAAGTTTATTTAATTGTTATGCTATCTGCTTTTTGGGGTAAGATAAATGCTTTTTCTGTTCCATGGGGGAGCTATGAACCCCCAAGTCCACGTTATCGCAAGCCCACTTCAATGTGTGTAGTCATCAGACTTGGCCAACGTATACATCATTTTTGGGTCCTATGCTTGTTGTAGTTTGAACCTAGGTCATGTGCATGGCAACAACTTGTCTTAACCACTAGATCACATTATGACAAACATAATTGTTGTGCTATTTGACTATCAGCTCTGCCAACATGACTTTATCCTTAAAGGTTTGTTGGGGCTGTGCGCTATTGTAAATTGTAATGATGGAAAGAAAGAAATAAAGAAATAATAATGTTGATTTCCACAAATTACCAAAATAGGTGGATGGGACTAGAAAGTACAAAGGTCATAGTGGTAATCTAGGAGGACCCAAGGCAAATCCTAGGCACAAAAAGGAATACAAGATATTTACAAAGGTGTAAATTAAAGAGGTAAACCTTAGAAGTGAGATAGAAATAGGCATTACTTTATGCAAGAAGAGGATCACTACTTTGCAATGGAAGTAGAAGAGGAGCTAGCATTGTCATGATGCCATTGGCAATCATTGTGAAGGTCCTAAGAATGTCCACTGGAGAGAAGGTTCTAATTTTTCTTCAATTGGGATGCTTACCTAACAGTTTTATTTTAGTCTCTCGATATTTAAGTCTAGTTGGACTGACCTTTAAAGCTTATTGCCGCACATGCTTTCCTTTCTAAATTTTCTTTATGTGATCGAAAATCGATCAATGCATATGTTTCCTTCTTGGTACTTTATGGAGTGGTGTCATCAAAGTTATGGCGTTGTTAGGGGGGCCATTTCAAGACAGATCTTGAATTCTACAATATTAGGTCAAAATTGACAAGTGCTCATTTCAAGCCTTAAATTATGTTGTTTGGGTGAAAATATTGAAAAAACAACCTATATTCCTAGGCTTATTGAAATTTTTCCAACAAGTTAAATAAGATCAAAGGCAAAGTTTTGCATGTGAAAATTGTACTCAGTAAGTTAACTGTTGCAATGTTCATTGTAGTGTCACGTGGAGGCCACTCCACCCTCCTTTTCTTAGACAGATTCTAGAGGATTAAAAACCTTATCTCTAACTAAAGGGGGGGATCCAAAACCTTAACCCTAATGGATAAGAGGAGTTATAAACTAGTTGCAAAGAGAAAAGGGGATTTTTCCTATGGAAATTGTTTTTGTTCCATTGCTGAGGAATGCAAAGGAGAGACATATCAAAGGAAAGAAGAGGAAGAAGGTAACCTTGTAGAAGTTTGCATTGGGCTACAATGTATCTTACTCTATAGTGAATAGGTTTTCTATATATCGGCATTGTATTTCTTGAGAATAATAACAACAAAATTTCTGCAAGGTGTAGACTAAGGTACGCCCAACCCTCTATGTAGAGCACTTCATGGAGCCATGAGATGGGTTGATTTTCCAACCTCCATACATGCAATGGCACTAGATGCATGCGCTCAAGATCCCCATGGGCTAGTTTCGAGCAGGTTCACATAGGCTTTGGATGGAGGCTAAGCATCAAAGTCCATGGGAGGACAGGATTTGCCAGCTTTGTCATACGCAAGAGATTGAGATGGAGTACTTTATGTTATGGTGCCCTACCTTCTATGAGATATGATGATAGTTCTACTGCATCTTGACGTTGGATAGAGGCTAAGCATTGAAGTCCATGGGAGGATAGGATTTGCCAGTTTTGTCACATGCAAGAGATCAAGATGGAGGAGCACTGTATCTTCGGGTGCCCTACCTTTTATGAGATATGAGGACGGTTCTATTACATTTTGATGGAGTCTTAGAACTTCCTCTCCATCTTCTTTTAGAAGCCAAATTAGCGGTGGTAAGCCTTGTTCTTTAGGGAGGCATTGGTTATTCAATCTTCCACATTCAAGCCTCCTCCCTAGTCAGACACTACTTGGATGAACACATCCTTTTTCTTGGTGCTCCTGGTGGACAGATGCACCAATGCCTAGGCAAACATCAATGCCATTCTAGCAAGGTGTAGATTGGAACATTTCATTTTTATGTAGCATGCTGTAGAGTTATCTTACAACTTTAAAGCCTAGGCATTGGTGCATATATATTTCTTGGTGCTCCTAGTGGACAGATGCACCAATGCCTAGGCTTTAAAGTTGTAAGATATATATATATGTATTTCTTGGTGCTCCTAGTGGACAGATGCACCAATGCCTAGGCTTTAAAGTTGTAAGATAACTCTACAGCATGCTACATAAAAATGAAATGTTCCAATCTACACCTTGCTAGAATGGCATTGATGCATCTGTCCACCAGGAGCACCAAGAATATATATATATATATATATATATATATATATATATATATATATATATATATATATATTAGTTATTTATTAATCACATTACTGAAAAATCTAGTCAGTAATTTTAGAGGATTATCTCAGCCTTGGCTTCCCAAAGAAATCGATATCAAGGTGTCCATTAACAGTTAGAATTGACAGTTCAACCACCAATACTGCAGACGATGATAATAGAGGATCTTTGTTATCGTGCCTGGCGGATGACAATGGAAACGTATGCAACAGAGGAGGATCTTCATGCAACATAGAAGGATATCCATCTTTGTATTCAGTGATGCACCCTGAAAACGCAACCGGTTCATTCAACCCCAAATTTAGAATCAAATGATTACTACAAATTTTCTCTAATTTTTTATGCGGAAGTTCTTACAGTACGTTTGGCATAGCTAATGTTAAAAGGAAATATATTATTGTGTCTAGACGGAAATAAACATGAATTAATTTCATTGTAGTTTGATGGGATAAAATAATTTAAGGAAAATACCCATCTTTGCTTTTACTTGTTATACAAGTTATCATTAATATCATCTTATTTATTTTAATTAATTCTTTTCCAATAAATAAATTTGCAAATCTGATTTATGATGAAATAAATGTTACATCCATACATGCCCAAGGGCATCCCTGTGACTTACTGAATTTATACAAAATGAGCATTTCTGATCCCAGAGTTCATAAAATTAAGTACAGACATTCTTTTTTTGCATTTGGTGAAAAAGCAAAAAACTTATCTGTATCTAGAAAACTATTTCTAAAATCTGTCCCATACAAACCGTACTGTTAGAGTCTGCGTGTTTCCCCAAGAAAAAATAGTGTATAACTCAAATATGTTAATTAAAATTAGCGAGATCAAGTGTACTGGATAGAGAAGAAATTAGTTATTTCCAATGGTCAAGAAGAAATTGCTGTGTGCTGGCCTTCCTTCTTTTTTGTGGTCTGCGATCTGCCAAGTTCCTTTGTCCAAAGTCCAGACCAGCTTTGGACAGTGTGTTCGCAAGCATGTTCCTTAACATGTAAATGTGATAGAGGTAATCTGAGAAAATAATGGGACATTTTATAGAATCTTTTGATAAAGAGGCAAAAGTGTATAGTTCCTCAATTTGGCTTGACCATTCATCCAATTTTCAACCACATGTGAGTCCCCATAGATGTGACGAGAGTGTATCCTTTAGTGAATATTAAGTTGAATAATGAGACAGAGTGCAAAGATCTCAGCATAATTATTTGTAGCTTGGCCTATATTCTTTGTGAAGGAGAAGTGTGAGTTGTCCAAATAGATAATGCATCCTGCCCCACCCATGGAGGGATTGGGTTGGGCAGCAGCATCAAGAAAAGTCCAAGGAAAGTCCTTTTTTAAATCAATATCTGAAGATGGCTTGGCATGATCATAATTTTATTTGTAGCTTGACCTATATTCATTGTGAAGGAGAAGTGTGAGTTGTCCAAATAGATAATGCCTCCTGCTGCACCCATGGAGGGATTGGGTTGGGCAGCAGCATCAAGAAAATCCCAAGGAAAGTCCCTTTTTATATCAATATCTGAAGATGGCTTGGCATGATCAGAACCACCACCAGAGGGAGAGCTTTGTGAGGGGATTTAGACTTATGGATAGTCAATTTTTTAGACAATCTTCAATATTCAAATCTTGCCAACAATATGAAGGACCTTCTAAATTTTTTATTTCTCTCCAAACCTTCTAAGAAAAGGGGAAGGTAATGAAGAATATCCTTAGTTGGAGCTTTATTGAGAATAAGGAGCCACATAAATAGCTTATAATTTGGAGGGCATATGAGCTTCCATAATTCCCCCCCAATGTGGTGGATCTGGAGGGCCCTCTCGATGTGCCAGACTAAGCCCATATAAGAGTATCCCTAATATTGGATAGAATGACATGGGTCCATCTAAGGCCATTTCGAATAATGGGAAAAGATTGGATTATTGCTTTCCAAGTAGTTGAGCCATATTTGGAGGACTTGATTAATGATTTGATCCATATTCAAATATGGGTGAGCGTTGAATGCATTTCTAGTACATTACTTGTGATCAGAGTCCCTTTCCTTGGATGAGATTCCATACACCTTTAGCAGCAAGGGCACTTGCAAACTAGTGTAGGTTTTTATACCTCATCCTCCTAGGGATTTTTGGAGATGCAATTGAATCCCATGTTGTCATAGAAAAAGGGCACTTATCACTCTTTCCAACTTACAAAAATCTCAGGAAGAGTTGTTTGATTTTATGGAGAATACCTTTGGGTATCCAAGAAAGAGAAGCCCAATATACTAGAATGGCTTCAATCACAAATTTGCACAATACAAGTCTTCCTGCCCAAGAGAGCCATTTGTTGCACCAACCCATTATTATTTTAATCTTAGCCAAGAGCCAATGTGAGTGTACTTTTGAGTAGTTGTTTGGTTTAAGGAAGAAGCCCAAATATTTTAATTCACCTTCCAACTAGTGATGATGTGAAGAAAGGATGTCCTCAATACTTGATGCTTTAGCCTCTGTTAACCCATTTTCATACAATGGCGATTTATTATGATTTAACCATTCTAGAGGCAATTGTAAAAGTTTCTAGGATGCCCTTAAAGGAGTGAATTTGATCAAGATTACCATCAAAGAAAATACAAATATAATCCACAAATAGAGGGTGAGAGATGGAACAACATTGACTGATAGAGATACCTTTGAAGAGGTTCCTTTGTTTGGCATCTAAGAGGGATGATAGTCCTTTTGCAACAAGGAGGAAGAGGAGAGGAGATAACAGATATCCTTGTTTGAGCCCTCTTTCTAGATTTAAGAAAAGGGAAGCAACCCCATTGATCAACAAGGCTAGAGAGGAGGAGCTGATACAACTGAGTACCTAAGAGACAAAAGAGTGACATAAACCTAAATGATGCATTAGGAGTTTGAGATATAGCCAACTGACCCGATGAAAAGCTTTTGATAAATCCACCTTGTATATGATTGCCCATTGTCACTTAGTTTGAATAGAGTATATACCTTCTTGGGCTAAACCAATAGATTCATGGATTTGTTGACCTTCCAAGAAATCAAATATCTTAGAGGAGATATGATCGAATAAGATGGGTTTAAGGTGAGTGGCTATAAGCTTCACCATAATCTTGTAAATGGCATTACAAAGGGAGATCGATCTAAACAGGTCAAAGGAGGACAGGTTGTTCGCTTTAGTAATGAGGGTAATGAAGGTAGAGTCGAAAGAGGCCAATATTTTCCCTTTTGATCTAAAGAAATTTACGATTATGAGAAGGTCTTCTCGAATGAAATCAAAGCACTTTCGGTAAAATTCAATGTGGAGACCATTTGAACTTGGACTTTCCCATTTTTGGAAACCATGAAGAACCATTTCTAATTCTAGTTTTGTGACTTCCCCATAGGGCAGCATTTCCATTCGGATCAATAAATTTGGGGAAGAGGATAGAAATCCTTATGATCTTATCAATAGTTGCTCTGTGGTCTTGATGGAAGATTCCTTTGAAGTAATTGTATCCCTCAACTGCAATGTGTCATAAAATTGTGGCCTTAGATCCATCATTTCTGTCAATATCCCATATAGTATTTATTGCTTTCCTATGATTGAAAATTCTGTTGAAGTACTTTGTGTTATCATCCCCATCTTGTAACCATTGAGCTTTGCTCTTCATCCTCTTTTTTTTTTTTTCTCTTTATCGAAAAGGATATTTTTCCTTTTATCCTCGAGGTTGTTTTTTTTAGACAAGGGAACTAGCAACCTCATCAGATGTGTGCAACGACCCACAAGCCACATATATCAGAAACTCATAGTTCAACCTAGGACCGAGACGTCCAAAGATCACCAAAACTGGAGCCGGGATCCCAGACTCCAACGAGACGCCTATCTGCCTATCCTTCCAACCTTACTATGACGAGCCATGTCTTTGGGGTTTTTTATGATGTCTATCCTCGTGGTTTTTTATTAGCATTTTGCTTTCTTCATATAGGGAGTTAGGGTCATGTATAATAGGAATTCAAAATTTCTTCTACTTCGAAAAGGGTTTTGTTCTTGTCTTCATCCCCCCCCCCCAAGAGGAGATGGCATTTTTTGTAGTCCTTAAGTTTTGATGAAATTGTATAGCAAGGACTCCCTCAACTTGGGATTATAGGGGCCTTAGACCTTTTTTATCTCTTCTAGTAGAGAAGGATCCTCAAGCCACTGTGTATTTAATTTGAAAGGACTTGGGGGCTTTTGAGAGGATGGATCAATTCTAGGATGATAGGTTGTTGGTCTGAGTCCCCTTTGACTAAAAGCCATTATTGGAGTTTGAGACCTAGTTCTAGAAGATCCTCTGATATCAAGAAATAATCTAGTCTTTTTGCTATAGAATGATTAGATCTTTTGTTATTCCATGTTGGAACCAACTAACGAGGAAGTATATCTTATAGTTTTGCTTGCTCTAGTTGATTAGTGTGAAAGTCTGATAGGGGGTTAGGGAGAGCAATATGATCCCATATTTTTGTGTCCCCTTGAGAGAAATTAAGATCCCTCACTTCTATTACTTTCCTAGAAGGAAAAATCGAGTTTCGAAGAGTTAAACGCCAAAAATAAATCCTTTCTAAGTAAGGCCCATATATATTTAGCACAATAATTGGGAAAACAAGATCAAGGGATCGTAATTCCAGATCCAACCTAGAGCAGTTGTTCCAAACAAATAACATTGAAAATAGTAATCTCTCCATCATATGAGAATTCTCCCAGATCTACTAAAGGCATGAGTGACATGAAACTCTACGTTGGGATAACTTTACTTAACTGTGAGATTGCGTTTTCTTCATCCAACATTGTTTCCCGGAGGAAGATTATATTTGGAGAGTGAACCTCAAAAAGCCTTTTGATGTTCAATTTTTTGAGGTGTTGGCCAATCCCCTACAATTTAGAGAGAGAATTTTCATTTTGAAACCCTAAATGAGGTATTTTCTCTAAGGGCCTCAATGATGGATTTTTGTTTCCTAGATTGAATTTTTGAGTTCTCTTTTTTGGGTAATGAATGAAAGGATTTGCGAACATGGAGAGAAGACTTGTCAACCTTGTTCTCAAAAGACCCTAAACTGCCCACTTCTTCAGTAAGAAAAAGGTCGGGTGGCTCCAAGAGAGCGGGGCAGGAGAAGATGGACGAGATCAAAGGTTGGCGGGGGGAGTGACGGAATTGGGATAGGGATTTTTAGCTATGGGTCCAATTGGAAAGAAAGGGAGTGAAGAGGAAAGGATAGGGGAAAGGAGAGATTGGGGGAATCAAAAGGTATTATTGGCAAAGAAATGCCAAGCAAGAGATCTTATAGGGAGGCTAGAGGGTTCCCAAGAGAGAGGGAAGGAGGTGGGAGAACCACATGCAAAGGGGACAAAGATGGGGAAAAAGGAACTGGAATGTGAGATTGGATGAGCATTATCCATACTTGAGAAGCGAGGGGCCTTCGAAGATGTGAATATAGGATTCAAAGTTAGAGGTGGAGTAGAACAAACCTTGAACACCAGACCTTTGTTAGCAACTGAGGGTTCCACCACCTTCTGCATGGGTTTTGTTGATACTAGAGGGGATTTCTCCTCTGACTATGCATTTTCCCCTACTTTTGGAGAGGGATTCTCCATAAATTGAGATTTGCGAACCCACTTATGCTTAGGTTTTCCTAGGATACAATCCTTGCCAAGATGCTTGTATGCATTGCATCATCCACATTTAAATGGAATGCCTTTGTACTCCAGATCTTGATGATGGTGTTATGACTTAGAGAAAACCCTGGCTATGGGGAACACTATAAGGTAACCTCTAACCACTTTGAGGTTGAAAGCTGGCATTTCGACCTTGAGAGGGATCTCTCCCTAAACTCAGCTACCCAAGGTCATAGTAGTAGAAGGTCTGTAATATGTTCTATGGCCAGTTTAATTGAGAAAACTAAGGTTGGTTGGACTGTAGGAAATTTCACCATTAGGCATGGAGTTTGACCCAATCAGTTCTATATAAACCATAGGTTAAGTGAGCAAATATCACAAAAGCAAGATAGTAACAACTCCTTTGACATGTTTAGGAAATCAGAGAATAGTAAAGAAATTAGTGTGATCTTTAGGTGAAAAAAAAGTAATAAATATATGAATACAAGAATTTGGAGCACACATATATGAGTTCCAATTCAACAACCTGGTATTCAAATATTGAAGAAGATATGAAACTTAGAAATAAACAGGGAATGACAAACACACGAATTTCTGCAATCTGCTCACATACACTGTTGTAATATTAACTGATTACATACACACACAATACATAAAAGAGGTTTTCTTTCAAAATATTCCAACCCTTCTTCATTTTACAGAGCTTGTCTTTATAGAAAATATTACAACTTACAACAAGTTTCTAGTATCTACTTAATTACAAATTGCTAAATAAAAAGAATACATATCTAATCCAAACTAAATACATTACATTTGTTCCATCATAAAACAACGAAATAATACTCTGTATCTAAAGATCATGTTGCTGTTGGAGTCATGGCTGAAGCTAAGGGTCCCCAAGTCAAATTTGATGAGGTGACATGCAAGTTAAAGTTGATAAGGTGTTTTTCTAAATATAGAAAAAACTAATTCTGGCGAATTCTTGAAAAATAGGCTCCAAATATTCTTTCATATCTCTTAAACCATGATAATTGTGTAAAATATGAGAAATATTTTTGTTAATGGATATGTTTCCAACAAAAACCTATTTTGGTTTTCAAAAATTTGTTTCTAGTTGTTTGGAAACCTAGCCGAACTTTACTGTCTTTTACAGGAAATGATTTAATATTTAAATATGGAAAAATGGTTGTAAATATTCCTTCAAGTCTTCCAAATCATGACATATGTGAAAAATCCGAGAGAGGTTTTTGTTAACGAGCCTATTCCTGACAAAAACCTCTTTCGGTTTTCTTAAATTTGTTCCCATTTGTCGAGAAACCATGCCCAAAGTTATTGCCTTTTATAGGAAAAAACAAAGTAAAACCTTTATTACAAATCGACGCCGATACTCTCGTTGTTAGTGCTTTAACCTTGTTTATTACAAATTCACGCCGACACTCCCATTCTCAGCGCTTTAAAAATTATAGACTAAAACTGTGATAACAGATGGGAGAGATGACCAACATTGATATAGGCTTTGGGAGATGTTGAGTCCTCAAAACATGCTCTTATTGTCTTTTTTCTATCCTACATTTCCACCCAAAGCCTATATCTATGAGCAAATTTATATTTTATTTTATCCTTTTTTTTCATAAATATCATGCTCAACTACCAAACTTGTGAAGTATGTTAGAGGTAAATTGTCCATTTTATGCTCATTTCTATTCTTCTTTATGCAATTTGGTTTAATTGGTTATTGTCTCTGAACTATTCCATAGCCACTAAATTATTTATACAACTAAATTGAAGTTATACAAGGTTGTGCATACTACAACCCAAGATCACTACTTAGAGAAGATGTCTAATAAGAACTTGTAGCTTTTCCACCTATCGACTCAAGCTAAGAAATCCTCTAGGTTAATGCATGAGACAAATCAAAGTAGCAGCTACAACAATGCACTTCAGTTCTGGTTCTTGTCATCATCAGTTACCATTCTTTTTCTTCTCTAAATGAGAATCGGTCACATGGAGTTTGCAAATAGAATATTTGAGATGGTTATGTGTCCATTAGATCATGCCCAAGTTGACAACACTAAGCTTCAACTCTTTGTTAAAATATTTCCGTCAGCTCATGACAATTTCCAAGCAATGATTTTGCGGCATGATTTTCAAGTAAATGAAGATGAATTTTGGAAATTTAGGACATGGGGTTTTTGTAGGCAAGCCCATTTAAGTTCCTCATTGATAGTTTCCTCATAATTTCCTCAAAACATGAAGTATTTGGGGGATATGCTTGATTATTTAAACTAAAATTTCCCAAAATTATAGTTGCGACCAACTTCGAGATTCATGAGAAATGGATCTATGTGATCTTATATGCATTGTATAAATATGTGTAATTAGAGACTTCAAAGGGGCATATAATTGATGTAAACTCTTATTTGTTATTATGAGATAATACAATGTTGTTTATGATTTATATGTATACATGTGCATGTGTTAACTTCAATCTTATAGACTTTCTTAGTAACATTCACCAAGCCACTTCAATATTATAGACTTTCTTAGTAACATTCACCAAGGCAAGAGGGCCACCTGAGGGGGAGTGTGTTGCTTATTTTTTGCTATTACAGATTTTCTTTATTTTGAGTTGTGGGAATATGTTTTAGTTTAGTCCTTTTATTTCATTTTTCTTATAGTTTGTGTGAATTGGTAGTAAAGACTATTCAAAAGAACTATTATTTTGATTAAAAAATTGTTTAATTCAATTAAAAAACCTACTGATTAAGTTTGGATAATTTTGTAATTGCCTTGTGGCAAGAAATATTTATAGTTTGATGGTTTAAAAGTGTCTAGAATGATACTATGCTTATTTTTTCGATTTGCATTTACTCTTCATAACTAAACACTTCATAAGATTTGATATCACACATACTGTGCATGCCTCTTGCAAGTTTACAAACTTGGATTGATGATTTTAATAAATGTAATGGGATTATGAAAGCAATAGAATTAACCAACATTTTTGGCACAATTGCTAAGGAGGTTTCCAATGGATTAAAGTATTGGAAATATAATTGTTTTATTCTCCTTTATGCAAGCGTGTCTTTATTTGTGGAAAAAAGAGACTAACTCTTGGTGAACATGTAGCTTGGTGACAACAATGTCTTAGTAACATGACGACATTTGAGTACATGCTTGCTCTTTCAATTTATGAGTTTTTTGCTTTGAAGTTTGTGATGTGTTTTATTTCTGCAATTGATTTCATTCATTTCAAGTATAGAATAGGATTTTCCAATATAGAATAACATAGAAAGTTTTAATTCATTTGGGTTTTGCAAGAACCCCCCATGTACTAAACCATGTGTTAGACTGGGACCGACAAGAAGAATTCAAGCATGTTCAAGATTCCCTTGATTAAAGAAGAATGCTATTACAAGAAATCTTTCAAATCCTAGCAACAGTTGGAAGCATCTTTACAACTCAAGAGGAGAAAATATTGACGACATTTGTGATCATACCTACACTCTAGGAATCAATGGAAGGGAAAAAATGTTGAAGAATGTAACCAATGCTAGTCTTCATAATTGTATTTGATCCATGAAAAAGAAAAAAATATTTATAAAAGAAAATTTATTGACTTATTAAAGCATGGGTTTCATAATTGGGTCAGTGGTCAATAGATCAAAGCACCCATTGAGTGCTCTAAGATTTTTGTACTAAGTCAAACTCAAAATTATTATGTAAAAGACCTTTCTTGGGCTCATTGTATCAAAGAAATAAATTTATTTTTGTCATGTTAACCCCTCCACCAAGTCAACCTCAAGATCTTTAAAGTCGGCGCCAACTCCATCTTTTATAAGTTGGTCCACCTACTGTTCATGTCGACTCAAAAGCACAGTGACAAACCACTATAAATATCCAAGTGAAGTTGACGTATTTGAGAACTTGGTTATGCAATAAATAAAGGAAGCATGGTATGTGAATATCAAAAGACCTTATCCCATGACTCGTAAGAGATGGAAAGACCTAACGAAGAAGGAAGAAGCTTGAAAATTTATCTGTTATGTCACATGTGTGGAGGTATTGAAGGCTTGCAGGATGAAGATATGAGATTATGATTACATGATGAGTTGAAGAAGAATCAAAGCCCTAATTGACTAGTTGGATGGATGGATTAAGATTTGACTTGATGGATGGAGGTAATGTCTTTGTCTTAGGTCAAGGTTGTCTCAATTTGATTTGAATCTACTAGTGGAAGAGCTTGACTAGGTTTTCCCCTATGTTGTGGTTCTTATGTTTTGGCTAGATTGGCAAGAACAAAAGATAAGACAACATCAAACCACTTTGGGATCCCAGGATCTAGCCCTCTTGGATCCAGAGAGGGATCTCTCTATAAATGTAAAGAATGATATATCTTTAAGGCTCAAATTGAGGTGTTAGGCTATGTATGAAGCACAAGGGTTTTGATTTGGTTTGATTAGTTGGAGATCATTAACTGAGAAGGCTATGTGGAATGAAAAAGGAACAAAGTAGCAGGATGTTTCAGTGTGGGAAGATAGGTAAAAAAAATGCCAAATCCATTGGGCTATGGAGTCATGAAAGGGGATTACTTGCATAACAACTATCCAAGGGTTTCCATAGGGCAAGTCATCTATACCAAAGGATCTTTTTAGATAGATGGTGAGATGGAACATTAAGAGTGGGTGAAAGAAAGAGACCAAAGTGCAGCCTAATATCAGGTAAGGACTTTGAACCTATCCTGCTTTTGACATACTTCAAAGGAAACTCTCTGTAAAGACACAAAGGGCAGCTTAAGATCAAGTAGGGACTTTTAACCCAGGCTGCTTTCAGCATAATTTTAAGGGAGACAATCCAAAATTCCTCATAACCACTTTCATAAGGTAGAAAACATTTAAGATTAAACACAGAGCAAGGCCTAAGATCAGAGAAGGACTTTTAACCTTCAATGCTTTTGACACTAGCTCAAAGGGATCTTAGAAAGGCCAATTGTTGGAAAAAGAACCTAGTGAGGCAGGGCTAACTCTAATCTCCCAGTTTCCCAATTCTTCCAGCTGAAACCCAACAAGAACATCTAAGAAACATATTCAAAATTCATACATCCGTAAGCATGGGCAAACCAACATCTTTGACTGGTTAAATTATGCTGAATTTGTTCTCAGATATACAATCAGCAGAAAACATCAAAAATAAGAAGAGCAGGAGCATTAAGGTACTTTACAGTAGTATATCCTAAGCCAGATTACTGATTCTTATCAGAGAATTATGGACAATATGATGAAACATGAAAGGAGACAATTGCAGTAAGAAAAACATCACCAGTAATATAGACCAGGATCATGTGGATCTGCTTGTTCAATTGATGTGCAAAACCAGTCACATACTTTGAGCTCAATGGCTTTTACAATCCAGACTTCTCTTCCCAGCATGCTATATTACAAAATACCTAGCTACTTCCCCCAATAACAGTTCTAACAGTCAATGAAATCCCTACAACCAACAACCTTTACAATGTATTTTCAATGAATATTTATAGGTGAATGGAGAGGGGGAGTAGTAGATGTAAAATTAATTGATTCATTAAGACAGAGTGGAGGAAGTATTCGAATGCCCACTCTGCATAATGGCTCTGCATTTAGCATGTTTGGTACCCTTTAGGCTGATCTGGAAGTCTTTGTCATATTGACCATGACTTCAGGTGTGTTCTTTGAAGTGTTCTGAATGCTAGTACTCTGTATTGCCCTCTGAAATAAGTAAGGTGAATAGAAGGCCTGCAGGTCTCCCATACTTCCATAACTATTGTCCTGACAGTTTTAAGAGCCTCTGTCAGTGTAATAATTGTTCTGGGGTTTGATGGAAGATGGAGGAAGTCACATAGATAGTCCTTTCTTGGAGAAAACTCTCGTTTGATGTCAATTCACTGATATAACTTGTTTATGTGCTTTAGGCTTCATTAAGCCTTCTTGATATTTCTTAGAGTCTTCATCTGTGTCTTCTGTGTCTTTATCCTTAAAACACTGGATTATAAGCATTAAGTTTTCAATAATAGGCTTAGATCCCTTAATTCTCTTCACTGATACTCTTTTTTGCCTCTTCGCTGTTTCTGCTGACTGTTTCTGTGAATGTGCAGGTTTTAATGGCGCAGGAGGGTTTGAATGAGGGTTTTAATACTGATCCTTTAAATAAACATGCCTTAAACCTTCTTAACAATGTATTTCCCTGTGTTATGGCTCTAGAAATGTCTTCCTACGCTCTGAATTTCCTTGTCTGTGATTGTGAGATAGAGCGAATTCACGCCTCTGAAAACCTACAAAAAGACAACAAAATTATTATGAAAGTGGGAGTGGGAGGAATGCTGTGAAGGGTCGAGGGGATGATGGCGCAGGCGAGGCAAATGGTGGATGCAGGCGAAGAAAATGGTGGAAATTGTGAAAGAATGGTGAAAAATAGGCCTAATGAAGTTTTGGTGCGACATGCTTTTTAGACCGTCCGATTAGATCATACAACGATGATCTACGGTGGAGGTTGTGCTATCGGGTCGTTTGGAAGGTTGAACGAAGGAATAATGGACAGAGGTGGGGTTATATTATGGCCGTCGGATTTCAATAATGGACGGCTATGATTGCCCGATGGAGTCACTTGGGGGTGTCGGGGAAAAACAAATGAATGAGGACATGATGCACTGTGAGCCGTTAGATCGGATTAACCAACGACCACGATTGAACGGGAAATTATGCTGTGGAAGGCGGTAAGCGGGAAAACCGACATCAGTTTTTGCGTGGGGCTGAGGGTGGTAAACGGTTTTCAAGAAATTCATGCGATTCCACTCGTCGTGCGCCACGTGGCAAAACAATACCGCTTACATCGCGCGATTTCGAACCGTTAACGTCCGGACACCAGAAAAACACGATATGCCTCCTGGCCGTTGGATGGAGGGCGGGGAGATCTGACGGTGGGAGTGAAAGCGCGATGTGGAAAGATGCACACAGGGCAGAGGTGAGCCATCGGGTTCATTGTGGATTGTCAGATCTTCAGGATGGACGGTCATGATCAAAAGTAGGAGCGCTAGTGTTTCAAAGCGGAAGAAGGTTAGATCGATGGGCGGAATAGATCCTGGCCGTTGGATCTATAGAACGAACTACTAAGATTGCGTCGGAAAAATGATTCGGGACCTGGTGGACAGACAGAAAATGGGGATGCGATTAGATTCTGACCGTCGGATCGGAAGGGGAATTAACGGCCAGGATTGAATCAGCGGGTGTGGGTGATGGGCTTATGAGCGGAGTGTGATTGTATCTCAGCCGTCGGATCTGTAAGAATGAACGGTCGAGATTGGATCAGGGATCGCAAATCGGAGGAGACAAGAGGATGGCACTTAAGACTTTGCGCGATGCGATTAAGCGCTGGCTGTCAGATCTGGGAGTAAGATCAACGGTCAATACTCAATCAGAGGGGTAATGGAGAGGGGTTATGGGTGGAGAATTGGTTTAATCCTGATTGTTGGATTCTACGATCGAGCGGTCAAGATTAGACGAGGGAGCAGAGGAGATGGGTTCATCGCATCAGGGATTTTTGGAAGAACAAAGGAAAAGTCGTTAATAGAAAGCTCCGATTGCGATTTGCGATTAGGCCTTAGCGCTTGGTCACGACTCTGGGTTATATGGGGAAGCAAGGGTTAAGGGCTAAGCTGAAAGGGGCTTAAGCCCTAAAGTGTTAAAAGGGTGATTTAGGCCTAAAAACAGGGTTTTTAAAGCCAAATGAGGGATTCTGGTAAATGAAAAGAGGCATCTTTAAACCAAATAAAGGGCAGTATATGGTTTAAAAGGGGATTTTGATGAGATGGAGGGTTTTTTGAAGGGATTTTGGAGGAATTTTGGGAGGGGAAAGGGATGAAAAATGGGGATTTTGAGGGGATGAAATGGAGCAAATGGAGTGCTTTTTGACAGCAGATTCTTTCACCAATCAGCAGGATTCTTTAATGGGAACAACAGTGAAGATTATTCAAGGAACAGAAGACACATAGAGGCTTCGAGAATGAAAGATTTTCAAGGGAAATGTTTCTCTTGAAGACTTAGAACATAATTAGCCACCTGTTTGCTATGCCAAAAATTTATAGGTGGCTAATAGTGGCTGCACATGGGGATGACATCTTCTTGAAGGTGTCAAGAATCTCAGAAAATAATATTTGGAGGTAGGCCACATCTTTTTCTTTTCTTGGATCAGCTGCCATAAATAATGAGAACATCGTATCAGCAGAAAACATTTCTCCAAACAACTACCTACCCATCCTACTGTCCTAACATTTTTTCATCAAGGTGCATTTGGATTTGTAGACCTTTTACATCATTTTTTTTAATTGAAAGCAGAAAAAACTAATCTAACTCTACCCTTATTCCTTCATGAGACCAGATTAAACAGTTGGGCTCATAGCTTTTCTACCTAAACTAATATCTGCTAGGATTAAACTGTCTAGCAGATTTCTTTCTCTACATTCTAAAACAGAAATTTAAACACAAACAAACTAGGATTACACTGTCTGATTTGCTATGGGTCCATGGCATAAAGACAGCTGCACATGAATTGAACTTTGCAAAAATTAAAAACAACTAACTAAATGCTCACAGGCTGAGCTTTATTGAGATTTCCTACCTATCCTAATCTAACTTGAAATATTTACATGTTTAGCTTACAAATTCTCTTTTCCAATACATCCAGTCAATCAAATGATCCCATGACTGGTCTTTTCTGCTCATCTCTTTGAGCATGCTGGATAGGCAGGGCCACTCCCATTCTCTTTGTCCTTTAGCAGCAGCTTCCAAAATGTTTCTTGTTGTCTGCAACAAGCTACTCTTGATGACCTTTGATCCTTCTTTAAATATCTGCAGGAAATGAGCATAAGGATCTGGAAATGATACCTAGTTGTGAATATTTGGCAAGAAGGCTTCAACCAGGAGTGCTTCCTCTTCCACTGGATCAAGAAAAAGATTCTCTTGAGAAAGAAAATCTCCCTCATCTTCATCATCATCTGAACTGGAGGACTCATCATATAATGCAACATTGTCCTCTTGTAGCTCTGAGATATTCTGATCTGGTGGGCTGAGCTCTGTGAAAAGATCCATGTATTCTTGAGCAGGGGTTTGTTCTATTGCCTCCTCTTTTTCAAGAGAGGGCCCCTTAGTCTCAATCTGCTCGAAAATGTCCTCCTTGTTTTCCTCTTCATCCTCTGAGATGAAACGCTGCTGACTTCCAATCACATGGAAACTATTACTGATGATCTGAGATAAAACAGAGTGAAAATTCAATGAATCTTCACCTGCCTCTACACTTTCATTGCTTTCCCCATCAGTATCATAAATAGCCCGACTTGGCTCATTACCTTCTTGAAGTTGATGGAACTGATTTCCCTCCCACAAATCTACCGCGGATGGTCCTGCAAGATCAACTTCTATTTGTAGAACATCATCATCAGATGAATCAGAGTCAGGAAAATCATTAAAGTAGGTAACGCTACCAATCAGACATACTGGATTGTCAGCAAGTCTCTCTTCATTCTGATTTACAGAGGAACTTTCTGGATATGTACAACCAAACTCAGTAGATGAATGAGCAAGAGTGTGTGCTCTATAAAATATCTCAGAGGCAGGCTTCCTATTTAATATTTGGTCAATCTCTTCTTCTGTCAAAAGAGGGATATCCTTTTCAACATGGGCAGAAGAACAACAATCCTCTTTCTCTTGTGTTAGCTGGTTTAGAGGCTGGATGTCTTCTTGAACCTCCTCCAGGAGATCTTCGCTTGTGCTAGCAGGGAAACCTTGAGGATTTTTTGATGTTTCCTGATCTCTTTCTGTTTCAAACAACTCCTCATGATCATGATGATACTCAGTTAGAATACAGGGGTCATGAGTTGTTTCTTCTATATGATTAGGATGCCACTCATATTGTGTAATCTGAGATGAGTTATAATCTGGAGGGGGAGTTCCTATATGTGCTGGTTCTCCTTCCACATCAGATTCTGCATTTTCTAAGTGGTTTCTTGTTTCCTCAAAGCAGCGTTCCCTATTAGCCTTTGCCATTTGGTCATGATATTCTCTTATCAACATAGTACAAGATATAGGTAGGCAATCAGACATTTCTTGATCACCTTCCTCTTCATCTTCTATAGATTCTTGAGCATCATACATGTCTTGCTCATTGTCTAATTCATGAGTTTGATCTTGTTCTGGAAGAAGCATGGGCTGCTCTAGATAATCAACATTAAGAATAGCCTCATACCTTTTCACTATTATTTCACCAAACATTTCTATCACTCTTGTTAATCTGTCCGACAAAGCATTTAGCTTTGCTTCTTGGTCCATACTTGGATCCATGTTTATAAAAAGAGGTCACTGCATCTTCTCAACCAGTTCAAGGTCTTCTACTAGTGGAGTCATTTGGTCTTTGAGAGTTATGGAGTGTGGAGTCGCCAGGTGGATGAATGTGAATGTTTAAAGCAGGCTGCTATCCACCATCAAAAATTAAATACCAATCTAAGATAAGTGGTCTTTCTCCCCAGCGGAGTCGCCATTATGTTGTGGTTCCTATGTTTTGGCCAGATTAGAAAGACCAAAAGATAAGACAACATCAAACCACTTTGGGATCCCAGGATCTAGCCCTCCTGGATCCAGAGAGGGATCTCTCTATAAATGTAAAGAATGATATATCTTTAAGGCTAAAATTGAGGTGTTAGGCTAGGTATGAAGCACAAGGGTTTTGATTTGGTTTGATTGGTTGGAGATCATTAACTGAGAAGGCTATGTGGAATGAAAAAGGAACAAAGTAGCAGGATGTTTCAGCGTGAGAAGAAAGGTAAAAAAAAATACCAAATCCATTGGGCTATGGAGTCATGAAAGGGGATTACTTGCATAACAACTATCCAATGGTTTCCATAGGATAAGTCATCTGTACCAAAGGATATTTTTAGATAGATGGTGAGATGGAACATTAAGAGTGGGTGAAAGAAAGAGACCAAAGTGCAACCTAAGATCAGGCAAGGACTTTGAACCTATCATGATTTTGACATACTTCAAAGGAAACTCTCTGTAAAGACACAAAGGGCAGCTTAAGATCAAGTAGGGACTTTTAACCCAAGATGCTTTCAGCATACTCTTAAGGGAGACAATCTAGCAGTCCTCATAACCACTTTCAGAAGGTAGAAAAAATTTAAGATTAAACATGGAGCAAGGCCTAAGATCAGAGAAGGACTTTTAACCTTCAATACTTTTGACACTAGCTCAAAGGGATCTTAGAAAGGCCAATTGTTGGAAAAAGAACCTAGTGAGACAGGGCTAACTCTAATCTCCCAGTTTCCCAATTCTTCCAGCTGAAACCCAACAAGAACATCTAAGAAACATATTCAAAATTCATACATCAGTAAGCATGGGCAAACCAACATCTTTGACTGGTTAAATTATGCTGAATTTGTTCTCAGATATACAATCAACAGAAAACATCAAAAATAAGAAGAGCAGGAGCATTAGGGTACTTTACAACAGTATATCCTAAGCCAGATTACTGATTATTATCAGAGAATTATGGACAATATGATGAAACATGAAAGGAGACAATTGCAGTAAGAAAAACATCACCAGTAATATAGACCAGGATCCTGTGGATCTGCTTGTTCAATTGATGTGAAAAACCAGTCACATACTTTGAGCTCAATGGATTTTACAATCCAGATTTCTTTTCCCAGCCTGCTATATTACAAACTATCTAGCTACTTCCCCCAATAACAATTCTAACAGTGAATGAAATCCCTACAACCAACAACCTTTACAATGTATTTTCAATGAATATTTATAGGTGAATGGAGAGGGGGAGTAGTAGATGTAAACTTAATTGATTCATTAAGACAGAGTGGAGGAAGTATTCGAATGCCCACTCTGCATAATGGCTCTGCATTTAGCATGTTTGGTACCCTTTAGGCTGATATGGAAGTTTTTGTCAGATTGACCATGACTTCAGTTGTGTTCTTTGAAGTGTTCTGACTGCTGGTACTCTGTATTTCCCTTTGAAATAAGTAAGGTGAATATAAGGTCTGCAGGTCTCCCATACTTCCATAACTGTTGTCCTGACAGTTTTAAGAGCCTCTGTCAGTGTAATAATTGTTCTGGGGTTTGATGGAAGATGGAGGAAGTCACGTAGATAGTCCTTTCTTGGAGAAAACGCTCTGCTGATGTCAATTCACTGATATAACTTGTTTATGTGCTTTAGGCTTCATTAAGCCTTCTTGATCTTTCTTAGAGTCTTCATCTGTGGCTTCTGTGTCTTTATCCTTAAAACACTAGGTTATAAGCATTAAGTTTTCAATAATAGGCTTAAATCCCTTAATTCTCTTCACTGATACTCTTTTCTGCCTCTTTGATGTTTCTGCTGACTGTTTCTGTGAATGTGCACGTTTTAATGGTGCAGGAGGGTTTGAATGAGGGTTTTAATACTGATCCTTTAAATAAACAGGCCTTAAGCCTTCTTAATAGTGTATTTCCCGGCGTTACGGCTTTGGAAATGTCTTCCCGCACTCTGAATTTCCTTGTCTATGATTGTGAGACAGAGCGAATTCACGCCTCTGAAAACCTACAAAAAGACAACAAAATTATTATGAAAGTGGGAGTGGGAGGAATGCTGTGAAGGGTCGAGGGGATGATGGCGCAGGCGAGGAAAATGGTGGATGCAGGCGAAGAAAATGGTGGAAATTGTGAAATAATGGTGAAAAACAGGCTTGATGAAGTTTTGGTGCGACATGCTTTTCAGACCGTCCGATTAGATCATATAGCGATGATCTATGGTGGACGTTGCGCGATCAGGTCGTTTGGAAGGTTGAACAAAGGAATAATGGACAGAGGTGAGGTTATATTATGGCCGTCAAATTTCAATAATGGACGACTATGATCGCCTGATGGAGTCACTTGGGGGTGTCAGGGAAAAATAAATGAATGAGGATGCGATGCACTGTAAGCCGTTAGATCGGATTAACCAACGACCATGATTGAACGGGAAATTATGCTGTGGAAGGCGGTAAGAGAGCAAACCGGAAGCATTTTTCGCGCAGGGCTGAGGGTGGTAAACGGTTTTCAAGAAATTCACGCGATTCCACTCATCGCGCGCCACGTGGCAAAACAATACCACTTACATCGCGCGATTTTGAACCGTTAACATCCGGACACTAGAAAAACGCGATATGCCTCCAAGCCGTTGGATGGAGGGCGGGGAGATCTGACGGTGGGAGTGAAAGCGCGATGTGGAAAGATGCACGGGGCGGAGGTGAGCCATCGGGTTCATTGTGGATCATCAGATCTTCAGGATGGATGGTCAGGATCAAAAGTAGGAGCGCTAGTGTTTCTAAGGGGAAGAAGGTTAGATGGATGGGCGGAATAGATCCTGGCTATTGGATCTATAGAACGGACGACTAATATTGCATCGGAAAAATGATTCGGGACCTGGTGGACAGACAGAAAATGGGCGATGCGATTAGATTCTGACCGTCGAATCGAAAGGGGAATAAACGGCCAGGATTGAATCGGCTGGCACGGGTGATAGGCTTATGAGCGGAGTGCAATTGTATCTCAGCTATCGGATCTGTAAGAATGAACGGTCGAGATTGGATCGGGGATCGCAAATCGGAGGAGACAAGAGGATGGCACTTAAGACTTTGCGAGATGCGATTAAGCACTGGTCGTCGGATCTGGGAGGAAGATCGACGGTCAATACTCAATCGGAGGGGTAATGGAGAGGGGTTATGGGCAGAGAATTGGTTTAATTTTGATCGTTGGATTCTACGATCGAACAATCAAGATTAGACGAGGGAGCAGAGGAGATGGGTTCATCGCATTGGGGATTTTTGGAAGAACAAAGGAAAAGTCGTTAATAGAAAGCTCCGATTGCGATTTACGATTAGGCCTTAGCGCTTGGTCGCAGCTCCGGGTTATATGGGGAAGCAAGGGTTAAGGGCTAAGCCAAAAGGGGCTTAAGCCCTAAAGTGTTAAAAGGGTGATTTAGGCCTAAAAACAAGGTTTTTTAAGCCAAATGAGGGGTTCCAGTAAATGAAAAGAGGCACCTTTAAACCAAATAAAGGGCAGTATATGGTTTAAAAGGGGATTTTGATGAGATGGAGGGTTTTTTGAAGGGATTTTGGAGGAATTTTTGGAGGGGAAAGGGATGAAAAATGGGGATTTTGAGGGGATGAAATGGAGCAAATGGAGGGATTTTTGACAGCAGCTTCTTTCACTAATTAGCAAGATTCTTTAATGGGAACAACAGTGAAGATTCTTCAAGGAACAGAAGACACGTAGAGGCTTTGAGAATGAAAGATTTTCAAGGGAAATGTTTCTCTTGAAGACTCAGAACATATTTAGCGACCTGTTTACTATGCCAAAAATTTATAGGTGGCTAACACCCTCCATAGGGGTTTTTCCTTGGCTAAGTGCCTACATCTTGTGTTCTCTCTTTTGTGTTTGTGATCTAACATTGTTTGGAATTTGTCTTGATGATAAGAACCTAATAATTAAAAGGAAGAATAGTAAACTTCACAAGAAAATGTCGAGGTAAGGGAAATCATCATAATAAAAAACAATCTTTGCTGCCCTAAAGGATTTCTCAACATGGTATCAGAGCTAAGGTTAACGTTATAGGTAGCGAGAAGATCACTAGAAATCAAGAAAATCAACTATGTATGCTTGTCTTGACCAAAATGATTAAAGGGAGAACTAAGTAAAGATCATATTTCTAAGTATTTTATCAACAAATCAGTCGTCCGTAAAAAAGGCCGAAGTCTTGTAGAAGGCCAAAGAGTTCACAAACATGAAATAAGGCCTCCGATAGGTTCATATCAAGACTAGAAGAGGACCACATGCCTTTACTTGCTTGTTGGTTGAAAGAAGAAGGAATCACCTCTATAATTACTTCAATGTGACAAGGAAAATAGGTTGAGACCACTATAACAATAAACAAATTTATAGATAAAGGACCACAAGTCTGATCATGTCAAGAAAAAGTGGTTAGATGCATCTATTTAGGACAAAAAATATAGATCTCTAGTATAATTAAGACCGAACATTTTGTGAGAGAGATCAAAATCTTGTGAATGGTTGTCAATGTCTGAAATCACCTTAAGGATTCAATCTTTATATCACCTCAAGAATCCAAATTCAGAAATTCTAGACATCTTTAATAAGTGACTGAATCCAGACTTGAAGTGTCTCTCTTGTAGTTATAACAACGAGCGTTAGATTTACTTGTGTAAGTCTGTGACTGAATCATTTGGAATATCTATAAGCCCATTTTAAAGGACTTGTTACCTAGCTACTATCACCTAAATAGAAGCAGAGGTTCTTGTGGTAAAAGGTTGCAAATCTGAACATATATAAAAGGCAGACTCATCACAGTCTATCAATGTTTGTTTGTTCTAAGGAATTTTGTAGCAAATTTTCATCAATTATTGAGAAGCAAAATGTTTTTAGAAGTTTATAGAAGCTTATCCATTAGACATGTTATGCCAAACCTAGTTTAAGAATCAAAGGAGGCTTCAGGGATCTTGAAAGAAGGTTCATTGTGAACCCGTAAATAAATTATTCATCTTCAGTTTGTGGAAGAAGCCCTGAAATCCTAAATTTTTATGTTGTCTAACAATCTATCTAGTTTGCAAAGGGAATCAAGCTCAATGAAATATCAAACATGAAAGACTAAGGTATGTAAATTTTTAGGTATGTATAGCATGGTATTTGTCTTGTATGAACAGTTTTAGGGTTTAATTGCTTCTAGGATTTGCAAGTTTTATTTGTGATGAAAAATAGATCATATGAAAAACCTTATATCTATGGATTGTAGGTATATTTCAACTCTATAAAAATAAAATTGAATGATGTTCAAGAAATTCATTCAAGATAATGAAAACCCTAGATGATCATTATACTTTTGTATCTATGTATTCTAGTTGTGTTTGTCAGTGAATATCGCAGGTAACTTGGCTCCTTTGACGCAAGTTGACTCAAAAGGAAATGGAGATGTTGTCATAATTCAAAGGGAGCACTTCAAGGTTTTTAAATGAAGTAACTCAAGGTATGTCTAAAGATCAAAAAATGTGTAGTTAATCTTCTTCATTATAAGGTTCATTCAATTTGTAATTTGCTAACTCTCTTATGTCTATGTTTTTGAATCATAATATTCTTGTTAGGGTGATTAATATCTAGATTGAATCTACCCTCATGACAATATCTTTTCCATTTTGTTCATTTTGGTGAAACCCTAACCTTTAGGGTTCATTGTAAAACCCTATCCTTTTGATGATTATGATATGTTAATTATGAAACCCTAGTATTCTTAGGGTTTGTTGATAGTCTAGAACATAGAAGATGTTGAATATGTTGAAGATGTCTACCTACCTCATAATGACTTGATGAGCATGATGGAAAGAGGGGGCTATAAGTATCTTGTTAAAATTGATAAGATGACCTTGTTGCCTTGTGAAGTTAGAAAGAATTATGTTTATGAAGAAATTAAGTTTTGAAAGATAAAAATTCTCCATTGGTGCAAAAGAAAGAGCTTGTGTAACTGAAAGAATAAGAAAGTTAATGGACTTATCTCCATATTTGATAAGGAACTTCGATAAATAAAAGTGTATATCTCCCTAATTGATAGGGAGCTTGAAGAAAAGTGAATCTTCTGCATAGTTGATGACATGATGAAGAGGAAATAAGGATGACTGAGATCGAAGAATAACTGAAATCACTTTTGACAGTTATTTGTGATTGATAAACTTGACTTGAATATCTTTGGAAAAAGTGTTGAAATTAAAGAAAGAAGCTTCCATAGAGATAAATTTGGATATTGCGATAACCTACAGAAACATTAGAATGATTAAGGACCATAAAGGCTTGTACACACACACACACACATATTGAAAGTTTATTATTGATCAGGGTTGTGATTGTGCATGATCTCTCCGTAACAAAGGTTTAACATTTGAAGCATACTTGGATTGGTGGATATATCTAGTTTAGTAGATAAGGAGAGATGAGGCATCTTGGAGGGAAAATATGCTTGGGAGGACATCTGGCTAGCCTGTGATGATGTCTAGATCCCAAAGTAGGGAGGGTGGTGTTAGTCTTAGAGCTTTGACCTTGGATACACTCCTAGATCCCTAGGTTTGTGTTAAAGTGGAAGATTGATGGTACCTAGAGCTACTGAAGATTGGAACACACCTTATTCCTAACCAAATTAGATACCTTGGTCAAGTATCTAATCTGTAGCATTGCATGTGCTGTGACTCTTCGTAGAGTATATAATTTTGAGATCTTCAATGCACCTATGTATATATGTAATTATGAATATCTCCCTAGTTAAGAGGGAGTGTTGAAGAATGTAACTAGTGTCAATCTTCATAATTGTGTTTGAGTCATGAAAAAGAAAAAATATTTATAAAAGAAATTTTATTGAATTATTAAAGCATGGGTTTCATGCTTTGGTTTATGGTCAATAGGTCAAAGCACCCTTTGAGTGTTCTAGGATTCTTGTACTAAGTCAAAGTCAAAATTATTATGTAAAATACCTTTCTCGGGCTCATTGTATCAAAGAAATAAATTTATTTTTGTCATGTTAAACCCTCCCCACCAAGTCAACCTCGAGCTCTTCAAAGTCGACTCCAACGCCATATTCTATAAGTCAGCGTGCCTACTGTTCATGTCGGCTCAAAAGTACAGTGAAAAACCATTATAAATAACAAAGTGAAGTCGACCTATTTGAGAACTTGGATCTACAATAAAGAAAGGAAGCATGGTATGCAAATATCAAAAGGAGCATATCCCATGACTCGTAAAAGAAAAAAATACCCAATAAAGAAGGAAGAATATTGGAAATTTATCTGTTCTATCACACCTATGGATGGATTGAAGGCCTATAGGATGGAGATACAAGATTATGATTACAGGATGAGTTGCAGAAGTATCGAAGCCTTAATTGACTAGTTGGATGGATGGATTGAGGTATAACTTGATGGATGGAGGTAAGGTCTTTGTCTTAGGTCAAGGTTGTCTCAATTGGATTTGAATATACTAGTGGAAGTGTTTGACTGGGTTTTCCCTTCCATTGGGGTTTTTCCCTGACTGAGTGCATACATATTGTGTTCTCTCTTTTGTGTTTGTGATCTCACGTTGTTTGGAATTTTTATTGATGATAATTAAAAGGAAGAATAATAAAATTCACAGGAAATTTTCAAGCTAAGAGAAATCATCATAACAAAAACCTATCTTTGTTTCCCTAAAGGACAAAAAATTTCACGAACAACATCCATAAGAAGATCAAGATGAGACGAAAGAATCATGGAACACATTTGATGGAGAACAACCATTAGAACCTGAGATCAAGGAGTCCTTGACATACATATCATCAGATTCTTAATGCATCCAAGAGAACGACCATTTGATAATAGAAGGTCCAATTTAAATTGCAGAAGAGGACATACAAAGTGGTCCAAATGAGTAAGTGAACCAAGGGAATCATAACTATATTGAATTTTGGTTCCATACAATCATTAGGTTAGAGCACCACGCTCTTCATCAACAAGTCTAGACACCATATAAACTTAAGTAGTTGATTCCTCATATTATGCTATATGCTAAAGCATATTTTTCAAACATGAATATGAGTACATTTGTAATATTTTTATGCACATGGATTCATTGGAAATAATCCCGAACTTGAAAAAATACTTCATTTTTTCAAGTAGGGTAGGATATTGTAATGAATAAATAAATAAAATAGTAAAGAGAAAAATAAGTCCTGTTGTGAGAACTAGTTTACTGGCGCAACTAGACATGAGCTTTGCTTGAAAACCAGGTAGTTGGCAAGCAAATTTCAGATTAGGTTCTGTAAATTCATGTTGGTTCCAATCTTGTATTATGGCTCTTCAATCTTTTTGGTTCTATGGTCGAGTTGGATGATGTGTGATTCCTTAAGGCCCACCTTCCAACAGATCTTTCCCCATTGACTTCAATACCTTACCTAGGACCAAGATTACAAATTATTTTGAGTGCCTTGGAGTTAGCATACATTAATGGCATATTTCCTTGTTGACAACAAGGGAACACCTTAATTTCTATTTATTTTTCAGATCATGTAGGTGGCTCGACTTTAAAAAAATTATTTGTACATTTCAGAATGCACTCTCGTACATTGACACTCAGTTCCATCAATGGTGAGTGATCTCCTATTGGTTATTTACATACATCAATGGTCCATAATCCAATGATTTCTTTTCATGCTTGATTTTAGCACATTCATTCACATGGAAAGAATTGTACCATGGATTCAGGTTTTGATGAAGACTATATTCTTGAATGGAATTAATAGTGGATTGCAACCTTTTCAAATTCTTGTAGCAGAAATTCAACATCTTGTAGTCACACATGCCAAAGTTTGTTCAAATTATTCAAAAGCAAGAGTACAACAATAAAAGTAATTTACAATTCTTCCATCTACTCCAACATGAGTGATGCAACTTTTAGAGTTGTGTTAACAATAGGTAATCAAAGGTAAAATCATTATTTCAATTTGTTTATTCACTTTAAATAAGGGATTTTTTATATATTGACGATCAACCACATCCATTACTTGCAATTCATGTTTCCTTCACCCCTTATCACTTATCCACCTTGTATCCATTTCATTTTCTATGCATATTAAGTCATCATTTTCAACAATTTCCTCCATATCTCAAAGCTGTAAACTGATTTTTCCTACTATCTGTGTTTAAAAGGTTAAAGTAGAGCAAGAGTTTTAACATATTTCCCAAATTTCAAAAGATTTCATGTTATGACTCGAGAAAGATCTATTTGATCAAACTTACAGAGCATGACATGGATTCTAAACATAAGAAAGAGGTTACATTGAATTTATATATTCTGGTAAAGGTAACCACAAATATATAAATTTATGTCAGTATTATCATATGTTGTTGAAACAATAATAAAAGTTTTAGTGAGAAATTCCTCCATGTAGGCCATGACAATCGTGCGGGAGGAAGATATGGCAAGTGTTATGTAGTGGAAGAATCTTCAATGTTTGTTCCACTCTCCAATAAGATCTTTAGAAGGATGGATGAGGACATACATCATCATCAGTGTGGAGGAATTTATGGGTTCCAATTTTGACATATTTTCACATTATTATTCACACTATTTTGCTTCCTTATTTCTTCATTTAACCATTCCCCTCACTATACCGTTGCTAATATGTTATGGAATTTTTTGTTTTTAATGATTTTTTGGTTTTATTTTTAACATTAAAGAGTATTTATATTATATACAATTTTTTCCTGTTCACAAAAGGTACACAAGCATTACATCTTATTTCATGACACTTGGACTTCTTAGGAGAGCTACTTGTTTCAAAATATTCTGTTGCATCATTGAAATTTACAAAATTGATTACATATCAAAATGTATTCAACTGAGAGAAGGTGCCTAATATAAATCAAAATATACAACATCTCATTAATTATTTTTTGGTTTCCTATGGAATGTTATTTAAGTCCAGACACTAGTTTACCTCTTTTCCACTCCCTAAGCTCGGTTCGTTTGCATTGGTTTGCAGAATTTGAAGTTCTTGCAACCTCACAATATGTTGCTTTAACACGACCAACTCATCCATTTGTCTCGTTGCCATTCCATGAAGCCTTATCATTTCCTCTAACACATGTGATTCAATCTCCATTAGTTTTTGTCTAAGCGCTATAGTAATCATGTCCTCTTGCAGGGTGCCAATTTGAGCTATTAGTTGGTTGAATTGCACACTATAGGAACAACTATACAACCTGCCTCTGCCACTAGTCATCTCATCAACTTCATTGCTTCTCTTCATTTCCTCCTTCCCTGTCCTAGCTATTACCCAAACAATGTTTATCACAACCTTTCCCCCTGAATCCTACTTTCCCCTGCCACAAGGGTCGTCAAGCCAATCCAAGCTAAGGCCACTGTCGGTATGAATGTTCTCTAGGCAGACATTGCTTTGAGACGATGTATGCCTACCATTGTGCCTACCACAGGAATTACTCTACGTGCACAATTCACTGCTTAAAGGGGATGAAAGAAGGAAATGAGTGAAATTTGACAAAATCTAGGGGGAGTCCCTACCAACCTGGGCACTAATTAATCCTTTATTTTTCAGGATAGTGGAGGTAATCATAATCCAGAACCTAGTAGTTCCATATTAAACAACAATTTTCCCTGGAGTGCCTCACCAATAAAATATAACCATACAACTTAAATCCCCAAGAAGGAACTGCTAGCCACTGGAGAATACAACAGATAATAGAGAAATCTATCTTGTCATATGAGATAGAAGAGTTTCATTCCAAAACCAAAGATGGATACTTACTTAATTTCCCCTACCACAAAAAATCCAGCCTAAGACTTGAGAAATTTCTTGGGTTTGAAGATGCCTTGGATTTCACTTCCTTCTTTCTGGAGATGTTATGCAATGCATGAGTTATAGATGGCCACCAAGATATCCCACATGCACAAGAATTAATGGCTTGCAAGATCATGATGTGAGCCATGAGATGAATACTCAGAAGGAGGACATATTTCTTCTCTTTAAAACTCTAAACAATGTTCCGAAGAGGTGGATTGTATTGAGATATGAATGAATTATAATTGCAATTCACGTGAGGTGCCACAGAAGCAACCTCCGGACCTGGTTTTATTTTCACCTTGAACTTAATGTTAGAGATTAACATAATATATTTAAAAGGGTTGAAGTATACCATGTGCTCTCAAGTAGAGGCCAACGACTTACCTTCCCATTGATTTCAATTTTCCCTTCTTGCAGTTGACAGGTCAGGTTGGCTAGTTTATTTTCTTCTTCATTCTAAGCTTGAAAGACATTATATAATTCTCACTTTTGGATATGCTCCAAGAGTCTTCTGATTCTGTTCATTAAGTTCTCCAAGTGCTTGCCTTCGGGAAAATAATTTTTGACTAGGTGTTGTATAATTATGAGGGAATCACCCAGGATTTTGATATTGGTAACTTGGAGGGATCTGGCCAGTATGAATCCTTGTAGTGTTTTTCACATCCGTGCTTGGTTATTTGTAAAAGGGATTGATTCCATACCTAAGCATATGAATTTTCCAAGTTTCCTCTGGGGTTCTACAAGACCCCACCCACTCCTGACACCCCTGGGTTATTCTTTGAGGCTCCATAAAAGTGAAGAATCCGATTATTTTCTCTTTCATTCCATTCCTACAATCCCTGATTCATCAATTTGAGTTTCCATCTTATGTTAGTAGAGTGATCTATTATTATGCAATTTCTTGCTGGATCCTCAAGCTTGACAAGCCATTCCTGTTCCATAAGGACTAAATTTGGATATGGAGGGCCATATTTTTTCCTTCCAAACTTTTCACCCATTACCAGAGCCTTCATGGTAGTCTTATGGGGAGATTGAAGAAGGTTTTTAAATATAGCATGATTTATGGATAACTAAATATTCCAACAAATGAATTTTTGAATGGCTTCCAAGAGCCGTTAGAATATGGATTTGGAAATGAGCTTCCCATTATAGTGTTTAGCCCAAGAAGAGAGAAAACCCAGGATATCCTCGGGCCATCATGTACGGCTCCACAAGAAGGTGAGGGCCTCTACCCATACCATGTTAGAATAGAAAACATTTAAAAACGAATTGGGAATTGATTCCTCTTGTTGTGTGTAAAGAGGTCATCTTAAAGGTCACTTGATTCCACATTTCTAAAGGTTCTCAACTATTATGATTTTCTTGTGAGCTAGTAACCAATTGAAGATATTGAATTTTGTATTAGCATCGGTATGCCACATTTATCACTAATTTTGGAGGCATGGGATTGAAGAGGAGAAGATCCTCATATCCTTCTCTAGATGCGTATGAATATTTCTTCCATCTAAGCTTTTCTTCCTCTTGTTGATTCCGAGCGCAACCAATTAATTTTATTTTTACGAGGTTGGCTTGAAATGACATATGCAGAGGAATATCACTGAAATTACAACTAGACCAATGGTCCTCTAAATCCCATAGGGAATATTCTGCTAGATAAATTCTATTTTGACTTGCGAAAATTTCTCGTAAAGGCACCAATTCATGCATATTTCCCAAAGGGGGCTTGTCCGTTATGGGATCTGACGATAAATTGATTTTCTCTCCATTCTCCTGGATCCAAAAAAAAAAATTTCTAATTAGTAGAGAAACCATTGAGAGAAGTTTCCATATCGTTGATCATTTTTGGTTGGGAAGTATTTGTTTAGTATGCCTTTCTCTCTCAGGCAGACGATATTTTGCTTTAAGGACCTCTTTCCACCATTCCTCCTTATGCGTCAACAATATCCAAACCATTTTTGCCCCAATGGTTTTGTTCATTAGGATAGGGTCTCTGATAATTAGACCACTATTGGAGGAGCTAGTTGGTCTAACTGACTAGCCTGTAAGTCAAGTCGATGGTCATGTAATGTAACAAAAATATAACTAATGATGTATTAAGTATGATGTCTGGTCGGAAAGTTAGACTGCTATAACTGTCCTGACAAGCTATATATATCTGTTTGTATATCAATGTATCAACTCTGATTCAACTAATAATAAAGAATATATTCTTACTTTCATTGGTTCTCCATTATTGTGTCTCTCTTATCTTTATGCTTGTTATGTGAATGCTTGATGTATTTTTATTGTTTACAATGCATGCTTTTTGCTAGATCACAATATTGGTTCTGTTTCCGGTAGTCATAACTCGAGTCACAAAGTATGCAAACATAAATGTTAACATTAGAAGATATATAATTATGGTGGGACATAAAGATCAATAATTATCATAAGAACTATGCATGAGGGAATCAACTATCAATCGCGGAATCCAGAGACAACTTCTTTGCTGAAGCGCATGAAAAGTTAATTGAAGGTGCCCCAGTATAAATCGAGAAATTCCTTGACTAAGTCGCCCATGAAAAACCTCAGAATGAAACTGATGCCTGAATTTTATTTAAATTATCAAACGACGGTCAAACAAACTCACATGAATGGCTGGAGTCGATCCTCGAAGATTATTGCAAAGAACAAGCAATAGAAGCCCGAACCTCCGTCGAATGTGTTAAGACAAAATCCTATGACGATATGCATGACAATTTATTTTTCACGATTCCTACCCTCTTGCATAAGTTTCTTCTTGAAAAGTGTGTAGGACACATTGTTGCATATCAACCAGTGTTGCAGACTCCAGCCAATACTGACTGGCGGAAAGACCAAACCGACTGGGAAAAATTTCTTGACACCCAGTGTAAAGACACAAAGGAAGTGTGGTATGATTTCTTAAGTAAATAATCATGGCCGATGGATACTTCCCCACGAACCTGCACTAAGTAGGGTCACAGGGGGGTTGTAACGAATCGTGAAAAATAAATAAGGAAAAATGAAAAGAAAAAAGAATCAAGTTGGAGAAGTACATGTAAACCATGAATATGGAAGGAAGAAAGTTGACTACTAGGAAGCGACAACAAGAAAGTAACCTGAAAATATAAGAAATAGAATGACATACATAAAATAGCAAGGGAAAAGAGACAACAACGACGTGAACAAATAAGAGAGCAATAATACCAGAGAAAAATAATGAAGAATTGAGAACGTGAGACTGAATATGCATAAGACTCCTTGGAAGAGTTGAGAGGCGTAGCACTGCTCGCTTCGATAAAGAATGATGACCTACTTATAACTCCGAAGAACAAGTAGACAAGATGACTCCGGTCCAACAATAAGAAGAACTTTGACTATAGAATTAACAAGTCCCAATGTTCGAGAATTCCTTCAGCAGACGACATGAAATTATTCAGAAATACCTGCAATTTGGCATAATGAAGACAAACAAATAAACCACCAAGAAATTTAAAATCTCAAGAAATATCGATAAAACAAAAATAATAATGAAATAGAACAAGTACTTCTCCAACTTCAGAATCTCACTAGTGTACCCTCCCTGTTGCAACTATTATTTTTGAGGAAGTTCAAAGCACAAAATAGGTCAACAAAAAATCGCGACCCCGAGGGAGTCGGTTCACCTAATATATATATATAGAGGATGTCAAATCGATGAATTGCTTCCAAAATACATCGATGACAAATAAGAAAATAACATAACCCAGGACACATTGTAATATTCATAATTTTTCCACAAGATAATTGGAATATTAGAGTTCTTAATTTTCATAATTAATTAAGTAAATAAGAGGGTGGAGGGACCCATAAACCCCATTAAATGAATAAATTCCACTTCTATTGTGTGAATGTGGGTTAGTAGGTAGTGGATCAACATTATGGAGCAATGGAGAATCTCCTTAATGAAGGAAGAGTGGAGATCATGCATCATTAATGGTAAGATCATGGAGATCATGGAGAGATAACACAGTGTTCATGGAGACTAGTGGCCACATGTGCAACGAAGTTATGAGGTGGGCCAAGGCTAGGGAAGGCTCACAACCATATAAGGAAGGTGAGGGCATCAAAGCAAATCAAGTTTGAATTTGATATTGTATTATCGTTTGACATTCTTTGCACACTTCAACTATTTAGCTAAGTCTACTGTGCTGTTTAGCACACGGGTGTTCCCGAGAAGGAAACCCACTCTCATCCTCGGGGGAATTAAAATGCCCACTTAGGAGAGGTATCTTGAGCATCATTTCTACTATTTGGAATTTGGCCAAGCTTCAGCCATTATTCCCAGTGTAGTCTCCTTCAGGATTGTGTTGTGTTGTAGGGTTGCAGTAGTGGAGGGTTGAGAAACCCAACTTTTGAGCTTGTTTTCCGGTGGAGGGAGCAACCCTTCATCCAAGAGGCTAGTAAGGAAGTTCCTAGAGCTCTATTCTACCATCCGGCATCAGACCAAGCAGAAACATTCACCCACAGCGTAGTCTCCTCCAGAAACTACGTTATTTTGCAGTGAAGTTGTAGTGGGAGGTCAAGTACCCAAGTTCTTGGCCCTATTTTCTAGTGAGGGGACCAACCCCTCATCTATTGAGTTGATTGGGTGTTGTTTCAGATGATAGATCATTATTTTAGCCCCATATCAGCAGTTTCCTTCAGGAAATGCGTAAATAAGCTAGCAGGGGTGCAGTGTGCAACCCAAAAAGGGCCGAAAATCCAAAGTTAAAATCTGGTCAAAACCATTTATGGGTTTTCTAGGTTTTTCGAGTAGAATCCGTGGATAAAATCCCGGATCATTCTGAGCACTCTCGCAGCCTCTCGCACATATATCTTATTCATAATATCAACGGTTTCCAGCAACAACAACAGTAACAACACACATTTCCAGTGCTTGGTTCTTTTGTGTATTTCAACCATCTTGTGGCTTGAGTGCATCCCTTTTGGAGCACTGTGTACTTTCATTTGCTGTTGATGTATAATGATATGGCTCAATTGTTTCTGCTAATGTTTTAATGTCTTGATGTTATATTTCGACATTTCTAGCATTTTACAGTTTTATGCTTACATTTTGGTTATTTCTTAGATTGAAATATTATGAACGTTCTATATTCCTATATTTTCCATTTTGGAATATTATAGTGGTATTAGAGCATGATCTTTGGCTCAACTTGTGGGCATTTCATGACATTAGAAGAAAAACAAGAAGTCTACAATGATGGAGGATTGCAGTTTTTCCACTCTTCTCTTTAGATCCATGCAATATCTCTCCAAAGAGGTCAAAAAAATGAATAGAGAAAGGAAAAAGGAGGATCCAAGAAGTAGACTGGATGAGGAAGGTCCCAACACTTCCTATCAGCAGAAGAAGAAACCGGAGAAGCCATGAGCTTCACATTATTCCACTAGATCCACTTTCTTTGATAAGAAAGAGGACTAGTATGAATGTGAGGAAGACTTGGGGCATGAGACCCTAAGTAAATATTTGTCTGAGTACAAAGCACAACCTAGAGCTTTGAAGGAGGATATCTCTATCCAACATTTCTTGCAGCTCAAAGAAGAAAGAAGATCCAGAAGCAGCAATAGAAGAAAGAGGCCTAGATTTTTCATGCCTACATTTGATGGATCTTCCACAAGCACATTGATGGCTTGGAGGGAATATTTGGCTAAATTCTTTCTAAAATATCCTATATCAGAAAGAGAGGCCGTGGAGTTTGCAGCGGTTCACCTAGAAGGTGAAGCTAGTGATTGGTGGTTCAATCATTTGTCACACATGAAAGTATTTGCTTATGTAGATTTTATTCTAACACTGAAGAAGAAGTTTGGTATAAAGAAAACATAGACATCTCACATAGAGACATCTCCCATCATTGAGGAGATAGTACATGAATATCCAAAAGAATATGTCCTCATAATCACTCGGGAGGAGAAGCCTCTACCACCACCATCAGCTGCAATAGTACTTGCATTAGGAGGAAGAGCTCTTGCATCTTTGCAAGATGGTCTTAAGATCTTGAAATTTGGAGCCCCATACATGATCCATGAGATGCATGAGGAGGAGGAGATACCAGCGTTGGTACAATAGAAGAACATCCATCATCAGTACCAATAGTTGGAGAGACCATTGCACCGATGGAAGGAACTCTTGTAGATCTGCAATAAGTTCCCGATGTTCAGCTTATCCAAGGTTTCCACATACTTTCATTTCATGTTATTTTAGTACCTCATATTGAGATTTTTGAGACCATGCCATTAGGGCAAGTGCATAACCAAGGATTAGAACACCTTGATGATTTGGAGCAGCAAATTATCACTACATAGAGGGCCCTTGATTTGATCAAGGAGAAGATGTATTGCTATCCTAGTTTTTCATGGTTGAGCTACACCCAAAACTTTGTGTTGAAGTGTGGAGTGGTAGAAGATGGGACGAGCACAATCCTATTCAGTACAATGAAAAACTTTGAGTTTAGAATTATATGTGACCATGAGACATCACAGGTATCACCTTGCAGATCTACAACGCTGTCACTTAGCAACAATGATGACGAGAGGGCCCCATTATTCTTGGAGCATTCTGAAGGTAGCTTCACTCATGAAGCACTGGAGGGGCATGTGATAGAGGATAGACATCTTGTGATGGTGAGCATTCCCCATTATCAAGATGAAGTTTCTTTGATGAGAATCTCACGGCTCAAAGAAAAGGTTCTACCTACAACATGCATGGAGCCTTATGGGTTCCCATGGGTCAATGATGAGAGGATCTCATGGAGAGACCTCAATGGAGATGCACTTCAAAATTTCATGGAGTGCAAAGCTATTCAGTTGGAGGATGTTGGTATTATACATTGGGAGGATACAAATTTTGATCTTGGCATGATTCATCATCCACATTCGGATGAATGGATTCAGATGAGGAGCAGGAGGTTCCCTACCTCCTTGTAGATCTATGATACCAGGCAGCAAGAAGCATGGTTGTGTTGGTTACTTTTGGGTGAGTATGGATACTACCCAACACCTCACGTTTCCAGGATCCATGCCATACATATCACTGATGACATGCAGCAGCAAGAGGCATGGTTGCGCTGGTTGTTGATGAGAGAGTTTGGACATCTCATGATATATCTTATGTCCATGTATTTTCTTTTGTTTGGGATATGTCTCATGTCCTTACATGTATTTCTGTTTGGGATATATCTCATGTTCATGTATGTATTTGGGCTTGGGAGGAAGCATAACTCTCACATGATGTGGCATAGAGGAGCTTATTTGTATTGTCCTGATGAGGAATTTTACATGTCCATTAGTATCTTGTTGCTCCATGAATTGCATCATGATGATGTAAGGAGGAAACAAGAATCCTTGTTGCTTTGGTTACTCTTGGAAGAGTATGGGCTGGATTTACCATGTACAATTATCATAAAATTATCTTCAAATGTCCTGAAAATTGATGA